>ML862105.1:9893-23743 GCA_009831015.1 Picea engelmannii
TGATAATACAAGCACCATCAGTATCTTAAAGAACCCGGTGATGCACTCCAAGACAAAGAACATTGCAATAAAGTATCACTTTCCATGGGAACAGGCTATAGAGAAGAACATCAGAGTTGAATATGTGGGAAGAAAATAACAAGTGGAAGACATCTTTACAAAACCACTTCCAAGGGAAGCCTTTGAGTATCTTCTCCATAGACTCGGAGTAATTTCTACTCCAAAATGAATGTTATTGAATGACTATCTTATATGTCTTATATTTACCTGAGGAAGCACCATAAAGAGGATAGTTCAGGTTGGGAGATCAGTTTCAGGAAGAATTCAGTCAGAGAGAGTATCCCCAGATGGAAATATACCTTTTCCATTGATGACAAAGGGGGATATACTTATTAGATGCAAAGGTAAATGATTGGAGAAAGAGCACAAAGGCATGGTTCTAGGGGGAGTGATGGTCACATGGGGAGCATGAGTGATATGACTTCAGTATTGCATCAAAGTGTTTCCATCAATTCCAAAGGGGGAGATTGTTTATTAATTGGGTTGGTTGTGATTGATGTCAACCCTTACAAAAAGTATGGTAGAAAATTTCGATAGAAAAAAGGTTTGGGTAATGGACCCAAGTTTGTTTGATGGATAATGGTATGAGTTTTGGTATATTTGAAAAAAATACTATTCTATATGGATAGTACATGTCATGTCATTTCCAGTGGTATGTGGAACATCACATAATTCCTCACGGTTAGAGAGTTATGGCCATGTGAAGCTGGAGAACCCTCATGAGTCATCTAGAAGCCCCAAAAGGTCAAAGTAGTCAAAGTGTTTGAAAAGAAGAAATTATTTAAATAATAAAGTGAAGTGATGAGTGTACTATAAGTCAAATATGATTCAAAATAAATTATTTAAATAATAAAGTTAATGGAGAAATTAGTAAGTGGACAAGTGGTTAGAAGTGGGTTAGCCCTAAAATAAGGAAAGTGGTTTAAGAGATTTTAGAAGGTAAATAATTAGATGAGTGTACTATAATTCAAAGTGGATACAAAATAAATTATTTAAATAATAAATTTAATGGATAAATTACTAAGTGGACAAGTGGTTAGAAGTGGGTTAACTCTAAAATAAGGAAAGTGGGTTAAGATGGTTAAAAGGTAACCCCTTGAGGAAGCTACATGAAAGTATAAATAAGAGGCAAGGCTCTCTCATTTTAATCACACTTGAGCATATTGAATATATACAAGTGACTGAGGTAACCAAAGTATATCTAATCCTAATTTCGGAGAGAAGGTGAAGTAAAGAAGGTCGAAATTCAAGGGAGGATAAATTATTTTGTTGATGCTTTCTAAGGTATGTTATTTACATGTAATCTCACCATTTTTGCAATAATGTTTTTTTCTAGAATGATTCAGACTGTGAAATTGGGAGGAAGTTGAGGAAACATATCCAAGTAGTTGTGCTAAACATTTCATCATGTGGGTCTTTGTATTTTTGGAGTTACACTCCGTGGAAAATAGGGTTTGTGGCTAGTCCTGAAACTAGACTAAAACAAGTGTTTCGGGTACAAACGTCATAACATCTTCATAACAGATCCAAATTCAGTAAGAAAAAATGTATCGATTAGAGTACAATCTGTAGTATTCTATGTACCATTTTCATATCAATACAACAAATATTCTATTCGGGGCATACTCTACAAGTTCGCTCTCTAGAATAAGCCAGAATGCAACAAGGTATGCCATTTTTGCTATAACTCATTTTTCGAGAGGTTCCAAGTAGTAAAATTTGGAGGAATTTCATAAAAGACATTGAAGAATATTGTGTACCATTTTTAGATCTTTATTCATTACAAGTACATAGTTATAATTATTTCAAGTTAGGGTTATTGACTAATCCAAAATTAGTCATGTGAGACTAAAGTAAAGTTTGATGAAAAGGCTAGTCTCTTGTTGTTAAAGTTAAGGAAGGTTTGCAGGTATGTGATCATATACACCAAGCTTGTTACAGAGTTACAAATCAGATTTGGATGATAAAATTGATGAGGGATTTTTGGTTGAGGTATGTTATAGATAGAGGTTGTATAATAGTGAGGTTGTGGCACATGGTTTGATGTAATGGTTTATGGTATTTGGTTGCTAGAGAACTTTTTGATGGTTGTATTGGTATATTGGATTTGAAGGAATCAACACACTTGGTGATATTCTTGGTTGATGCACATCTTGGTGATATTGTTCATGTGGTTGAGAGTTGTCTTGGTGAGTAGATTTGATTTGGTTGATAAGATTGATGAGACAGTTTGTTGTGATAGGCTCCTTGGACATGCTGTTGTGACATGTTATTTGTACAGGTTTAGTGCATGGTTGATGCATTTGTTTATGGTACAGGTTGAGGTACAGGTTGATGTATGGTACATGTTGGCATAGGTTATTTGGTATAGGTTGTTATAGGTTGTTTGGTGAAGGTTGATTGATATAAGTTTACAGTAGTATATCTCACAGTGATAGTGTGATAGTGGTTCCATCATTCTACTTATATTTCAAGGTGGTTGGAAGGGGAAATCACAAGTTCTTGTAGCCAAAGAACATAGGGGGTTGTATCCTCCTTCGGGTTATAGCCAGAGAATTGGGGAATTAGAGCTTCCTTCAGGTTGTATCCTGAGAAACTAGGGGGTTGGCGCCTCCTTCTAGTTGTAGATGGAAAAAAAGGAAGTTGGTGCTTCCAATGAATGTAATGCTTAAAGACATATAATAAAAATCATTCAGTGGTTTTCTCCCACTTTGGGTTTCCACGTAAAAACACTGGTGTACTATGTATGTGTATGATTTCTCATTTGTTCATTGTTTATTTACTCTGCAACTATTGGATGATAATTCTACATTGATATAACACTTTCATTCTATGGTTAAAAAGGATTAAATTTTTCTATTACCAATTCACCCCCCCTCTAAATAATCGAAAAATTTCACCTCGTTGATAAAATCCATGTTATTTCCTACCAACAATATGTCATCAACATACAACACTACATAAATGAAGTGATTACCAACCTCTTTGGAATATACACAATGATCATCCCTTCTTCTCACAAATCCCAATCCAAGGATGTATGTGTCAAACTTTTGGTACCACATCCTAGGTGATTGCTTCAGACCATATAGTGAATTCTTTAGCTTACATAGCAACTCTTTCTTTCCTGACACTACAAGTCCTTCTGACTACTTCATGTAGATTTCTTCTTCTAGATCCCCATGTAGGAATTTTTTCTTCCCATCCATCTGTTCCACTTCAAGATCAAAAACAATAAAAATAGATAAAATAAATCTAATAGAAGTTAATTTGGCGATAGGCAAAAAAATATCACCAAAGTCAATTCCCTCTACTTTAGAATAACCTTTTTCTACTAATCGAGCTTTGTATTTCTCCACTTTTCCTTCGGCATTAAACTTCTTCTTAAACAACCATTTTCTACCAACATATTTTCTTCCAGCTAGCAAATCAACTAGATCCCATTCCTCATTATTATCCATGGCATACATTTCTTCAACCATGGACTTCTTCTAGAGTTCACTAGCCTCTAAATTCACTGCTCCCCTGACAATTCTAGGACCATCATTGTTACACGTCAAAATTGCTCAGCTGGATAAGTGTCGCATTGTCCCTATCAATCGTCGTAAGTGTCGCATCTTCCTTACAACTTTCACAAGTGTCGCAAGTTGGTCACTAGTGTCGCAAACGATGTTCAGACATAATTCCATGATAACGACACTAAGGGGGCACTTATAACATCTCACATGACTGATTTGAAGGAGGAGAACTGGTTTACTGGAGTAAAATAACTCTTGACACTTGAAAGAAACCCTGAAACAAAGGTTTGGAGGGGGAACGGTCCCCTACTTCAGCTGCAGAAGTGTTGGCGCTCCCCTATAATGCTTCAGGGAGCGTTATAACACTCCCCAGCCCCTTTTGGAGGAGTGATGCCCATCTTGAGAGCGTTGGCACTTCCCCAAGGCTTACCAGGGAGCACTACAATGCTATGAGACCCCTTCTGAGGGAGCGCTCCCTATTCTGGGTCAGTTGTTAGCCCGTTGAGGAGAATGAGGAAAGGATCTTTCGATATTAGAATGCAGTTGTGCTTGAATTCTTGTTTTCATCAAGAGATCCCTGATCCTAGGGCAGGTCCTCAACTGAAGGAGGAAAATCCTCACCTTCCCCAAGGATATATCAAGATTGTTGAGCCTCTCCAAGGATATATAAGAAATCTTTCTAATGGTGAAGGAGGACTTCAAAATGGATAATTACACCAAACTTATGATCGCATATTCTCCTCCACCTTCAAACTCAACGTTTTCAGCCCAACATCTCTCGCAAAGAGCGTCGACGCATCCGTCACCACTCTCGCCGTTATCTCATCCTCGGTGACACTTTATATCGCCGGGGTATTTACACCATTCTTCGGCGATGTCTAATTCACAAAGAGGTTGAACGCGTTTTGAATGATTGTCACCTTGGCGCTTGTGGTGGTCACCTTTCCGAGATGGCCACAGCCCAAAAAATCCTACGTGCCGGCTACTTTTGGCCCTTGATTTTCAAAGATTGCATCGAGGCCATAAAAAAATGCCCACCCTGCCAAATCTTTAACAAGAAGGCATGCACCCACCCTACTGTGTTGCACCCCATTATTTCCATCAGCCCCTTTTCCAAATGGGGTATCGATTTCATGCAGTGTAAGCCTACCTCAGTCGGGGGGCATGGTTACATTATCGTCGTCGTCGACTATTTCACAAAATGGGCTGAGGCTATGCCTACCTTCCTGAACGATGGCCGTACTGCAGCTCTATTCCTCTTCAACCACATCATTACTCATTTTGGTGTACCACATGCCATTGTCATCGACCATGGTGCACACTTCAAAAACTAGATGATGAGTGAGTTACACGTCAAATTGGGTTTTCTCCATGAAAAATCATCCCCTTACTACCCTCAAGCAAATGGGCAAGTTGAGGCTATCAAAAAAGTCCTAAAAACCATGATCCAATGCATGGTAGGGGAAAACAATACATCGTGGCATTTACAACTGTTTTCCACTCTCTGGGCCTATCGCACGTCTGTGAAAACCTCAACTGGATTCACTCCTTTCCAGTTGGTCTATGGCATTGAGGCCATCCTACCAATCGAGTGTGAAATTCCATCACTCAAATTGAAAGTATAACTTTTGCCCCATACTTCTGCGGAAGAAGAACGATTCTTGTATCTATCCAAGCTGGACGAAACACGCCGTAATGTTTCTCTCATTAATGAGGCACATCAGAAATGAATTAAGAGTCAATATGACAAATCCATCCAACCTCGAGCCTTTGCAGAAGGAGACTTAGTCCTCGTTTACGACCAAGCACACGATAAATTGGGAACAGGAAAGTTAGAACCTATGTGGCACGATCCTTACATCGTGAAGCGTGTTTTACACAGAGGTTCTTACGAACTAGTAGATCATGATGGAATTTCCCTGGGAGAGCCCCGAAACGGGCTTTACCTTAAAAAGTACTATGCCTAGATCACCTAGCATCTGTACTTTGTACATTATTGTATTTTAGTTTGGTGTGTCTTTTCTTTCGCATGCTCGAGTCTTTACCGTTGCCACTCATGAATGTGCCTGTGTTTTCATGCGCAGATGACGTCTGCCTTTCCTATCTTTTTGGGGTTCACGGATGGCACCAACCGACATACCCGAAACATTTCTTCGGCAACATGGGTTATTTATCAGTTCGACGAAGTGGTGAGCTCAAGAGGCATCTATTTAGGGCCAGCAACCAACAATATGGCAGAATACCGTGCTGTCATTGGACTGCTAACCCAAGCCTCCTCCCTAGGTATCTCTCGTATCATTATTTACTTAGACTCCCAACTCATGGTTTATCAACTCAACCGCATCTACGCTATCCGTAGTCCTATCCTACTACGTCTACACTTGCAAGTTCATCGTCTTGAACGAATGTTTGATTACATTGAATATAGACACATTCCAAGAGAACTTAATAGTGTTTCAGATTCATTAGCTAATTATATCATGGATCGGTATCTTTCCCACAGATAAGATTCAAGGAAAGCAAAAACTGTACATTACATGTAAATTAAAACACATCACAGACATCATCATGTACAAATCATCGGCATCATAAAAACTCAAAACTGTATATATATATATATATATATATATGGCATGACTGAAATGTTTGCAATACATCAAAAAGTGTGTAGAAGAGAAAAATATTGGGTCCATCCACCCATACAACATCGCCTGACAAGGCATACAAAAACATGATCTCGGGGAGACTCTAATCTCCCCACACTACATTGTGCTATGAGTAACATACTATTGCACGCACTACACGCCTCAATAGAGAATTGATGTTCTTTGGCACTCCTACAGTGTGTCGCTGCAGACGCAAAGGCACATCCCCCCTTCGCAGAGGAGGGATACCCATAGTAAGGCCTTGGAGGTTCCTTTCGACCTCCCGGAGACCCACCACTGGTACCATCGGATCTACTGCAGCCGAGGCGCCTTCACGACATCCTGGCACTGGTAAATCAACAGGGCGCACTGCTCCCTTGTCTGCACATTGGAAACAAAACATCTGATAAGACTCTTTTACATACCCAAAAAAATACATATACATCAAAAACTTAAAAAAAAAAATTAGACAAGGTATGGCTTAGTCTCCTACCTGACTCGTCCCAATCTTCCCCCGTGGGAAAAATCAATTCCATACTCCCACGGAAGTCTACATCGGCGTATGGGAAGTCCTCTATCCATAGGTACTGTCGTCTCAACCAGGCAAAGAAATCACCAGTAAAGTGGAACTCTGAATCTGAAACTAGCCTTGGAGACAGACTAGTCCACCTCTCCATCCGAGGCTCGTCCACTGGTCGTACTGCCAGTGCTATCTGAGGCTGCAACTGAGGGATGCACTCTAAGAAAAATGAGACTAAGAACGAGCCATAGCCGAACTGCTTTTGACCATTCTTGCACCGTGAGATCTGTTCCTTCACATTCCGAAGGAACGTTGCACTCCAGTTGAACAATGTTGGCTCTAAACAATGAACACCATAGGCCACCTATGATCTCGATGCCAAATGAGCACTAGTGCTACCAGTCACGCTTGTGATAGCAAATAATATCGATCGGAGAAGCAAATATCGTATATCCTTGATAGGGATCCTGCCCCCTACCAACCATGCTCCCGGAATACAGTGACATGCCATATATACGTCCACCTGCTCAGGTAATGCCCTCTTCCTTGTAAAATCTATGGGGTCCCCTCTTTTCGAGAGGCCGGTTAGAAAGTACACATCTTCCAACTCAATGGTTAGGAGTTGTGTACCAATACGGAATCCCTGTTCCATAACGTCCCAAAGGCCAATCAGGTGCTCAAGCAGTAGAATCTCTCTCTTCATTTTTTGCAATTTGAAAAACTTGAGCAAGCCACAGGCTCGCAAAGCGGCCCGCGTACGAGGACTCCGTAGAGCGGCTAAATCATCCATCTTGTGTTCCCTCTCTTTCCATTCAATCATGATTGCCGAAGACACCTACAAAACAAAAAATAAAAAATTTCATTATTCCTCACGTTTTTGTGATTTCGACGATTTTCAAAAAGCATTTTAAAACATAAAATCAAATGCCCATGACATCTAAAAGCAACCAATCATCCTTTTTAACCACCACACACTTTAATATTTACCAAACAATGATTAAAACATGGTAAAAATGCAAAATGATTTGAGGGGGTGCGTGGGCCCATGAGGGGAATTTTCATGATTTTCTTTTGTTAAAATGGTCGGTCTAATCAATTGCAAGGGTTTAGACATCCTAACAACCCTTCTCCAATACATTTTTGTGAAAGATTCCCCCCTTTTCATTAACTTTTAAAAGGAGGCCGATTTGGTTCAAAAAGGGGCGACCTAGGGATTTGTGTTTTAAATTAATAATGCCATGAAAATCAACTTGAAACCATGCAATTGAAAGAGCAAAGAATGAACACCTACCTGGTTCGAACGGTGTGTGAAATGATCAATCGTAGCTCTAGCAGCGAGAAAAACAAGATTTGCTCCAATTGAGATTCTCCAACACTCCACAGATCCTTGCAAATGAAATGGTAAATAAATTTCCAAATCAATTGTTATTTATAGAATTTCATTTTTTATAAGGTATGGTTGTTTTTTGGGTTTCTCTAATGGTGTAAATGGATTCACTAAACTCTGGTTTGTAGTTTCTGGCATCGCAGGTTTCTTGGCAGCTCTTATGAATCATTCACCTTGTCGTATTTATGAGCATAGTCTTAGTTCGTTCTCAAGCTCAATAATATGAGAACGTAACTAGGTAAAATTTTATCTCTTTTTCGAACCCGTATGGATACGATCACATGAAAAAGGAACCCCCCTGGAGTCTCCTTTAAACTCTTTTCAGACTCTCTAAATATGAAAAGATTTTTGAGTGATCTTGCTTCCTTTCACACTCATTAAAAGGTCAGAAAGAGCGTCTTTCGAGCGATAGTTTAACCCTTTTTCGGTCTCGTTGGACTAATGTACGAAAAATGTGCTGAGAGAGTTCTCTTTTAAGTGTTTTTCCAAACTCTATAATCCCGAAAAACCTTCGAGTTTTCTGTCCTTGGACTCGTTAAAAACATACATCGACAGACCCATACGGGATCGAACCCTTACTTCTTCCGGTTCGTTAAATAAAGGAAGAGGAACTTACCGAAGGTGAGTTATATCAAGCATGTGTTATCCTCCTCGAGCTCATTAAATCAAAAAGAGGTACTCATCTATCTTGATGGGGGAAAAATTGAAAGGAGCAAGCCAAGCAGTCTCTTGAGAACATCATCTAGCACTTCTTAGAGTCGCCCTTGAACACGACACTTTGTCACTTTGCATATATCATAACCCGTTGAACCTCTACACTGAGCCAATCCTTTGAGTTCCTTTCACTCCTCTGGATCACCCGACGCAAGTCACAGTATCCATTGCATGGTTTTGTTCCATGTCATTTTTTGTTGTTGTGCCTCAGTGTTCAAGGGAAGTATCCATCTCGAGAGTCAACCATCCCAAATATCTTGTCTCAAAAACCTGTGTCAATCCATGTTCTTTTGATCTACCAATTACATCTTTATACACGTTTCACATCATTGATGGGGGATACATCAAGGCCCTTCCTCGACGAGTCTATTCCTATCAACTTCAACACATTATCCGGGAATTAGAATTAGAAACCGATTAGTACTTTGGGACCTGCATGCCTCAATGGCAGGCCTCCTCACATTTGACAGTGGGTTTACATCATTGACTTCTGATCAAATGATTCCACGGACGTTCGACTTCAGCTCATCTATTCATGTTCAGTGGAATGTACTAAGGTACCTTGGGAATCATTGACATTAATGGTGATCTCCCTCACACTTGTTAACGGTTTACCTCATTGACCGGTAATCAAGTGGTTTCTGCCATGTTCGACACCAAGACATCTATTCACATGGTTAGAATCGTATCGCACGGGGATTGGTAAGAAGACCCTGGGTTGAGTAATTCACTTTGATATATGTTTCACCCAGGTTGCGAAGGAGTTCTGGACAAAGAACACATACATTGTTACGTAGATCCACTTTGTATTGGTCGTGGCTATGTCTTATCATCTCGTAGATCCACTGTGTATTCTTCATGGCTATGATCAGTCTGAGTCATTACAGTATAGATCCACATTGTATCTTTGGTGGCTATACCCTTTTATCAATACAATTATGGATCTGCAGTGTATATTATGGTGGCCATACCTCAAATCTTGATCACCCAAGCATAGGTATGCCTTCCTTGGGTTTTGAAATATGTCATGATATTTGTTGGATGTTTGTGTGCAGCTTCCATCAGGTTCTCCGAGTCTATACCCTTGCTTGAATGTCTACAAAGTATTTCAGTCATCAGTTCGCATCTTTTGACTTCATACTTTGGGGGGAATTCTGTTACATGTCAAAATTGCTCAGCTGGATAAGTGTCGCATTGTCCCTATCAATCGTCGTAAGTGTCACATCTTCCTGACAACTTTCGCATGTGTCGCAAGTTGGTCACTAGTGTCTCAAACGATGTTCAGACATAATGCCATGATAAAGACACTAAGGGGGCACTTATAACATCTCACATGACTGATTTGAAGGAGGAGAACTGGTTTACTGGAGTAAAATAACTCTTGACACCTGAAAGAAACCCTGAAACAAAGGTTTGGAGGGGGAACGCTCCCCTACTTCAGCTGCAGAAGCGTTGGCGCTCCCCTATAATGCTTCAGGGAGAGTTATAACGCTCCCTATCCCCTTTTGGAGGAGTGCTGCCCATATTGAGAGCACTGGCGCTTCCCCAAGGCTTACCAGGGAGCGCTACAATGCTCTAAGACCCCTTCTGAGGGAGCGCTCCCTATTCTGGGTCAGTTGTTAGCCCGTTGAGGAGAATGAGGAAAGGATATTTCGAGATTAGAAGGCAGTTGTGCTCGAATTCTTTTTTTCATCAAGAGATCCCTGATCTAAGGAGAAGGTTCCCAACTTGTTCTAAAGATAACTCAAAAGTTTAAGCCCCTCTTAACCTATATAAACAGGCTCTGTGATGGTGGAAAGGGGGGAGAATTAAACATATGAAACTTATGATCCGGGAGGAAACTTACAGTCATCCAAAGGAGAGTGATCAGTGAAGTTGTTGTTATCCAAGTTGTGGATCTTTCAGGAAAGGGTTAGATGAAGGGGACTTGACGAAGCTGTCGCATTCACATCTATGATTGTAAGTACTGTTGTCATTATTCTCATTAATATGACACGCTTGGCATGTTTCTTTCTAGTTTGTGTCTGATGTTACACGAACTTATCATTTATTGATAGATTTGTCTTCAAGATAATGTCAATAGAGTAGGAAGTGGTCGTATCTTGTTTTGTCCACAGAGCTCAGCGAGGAGCAAAGGATTGGAGCGCAACTCAGAGCGTGTAGGGACAAACATCGATTAAGAGGTACTTTTGTTATCCTTCCTTCTCATGTATTAGTTTAGATAGATTTGAAAGGAAGTCAGTGTCCATGTTAAGCATTTTTCTGTCTAGGGTTAAGGTCAAGCTCTAGAGGTGATCTACCTATCTGCAAGGAGATTTTCCTACAACAATCATTAGTAATAGATAAAGAAAAATTAGAATGAAATTCAGGTGGACTATACCTTTCTGGTTGCCTTCTTTCCCTCACTGATCTCCTCAATACTGAGGTATGAGGTTCTTCTTCCTATACTTCATCTTCTTCAGTTGATTCATATTTTGCATCATCCAACTCAAACTCTATTTTCTCACGTTCTTATTTCCTTGGTAGGAATTCCTATTTGGGAACATCTTTCACCTCTCTAAAAACAACATCATGACTATAAACAATATCCTTAGTTTCTAGGTTCCAAAGCTTATAACCTTTCACGCCATCTTTATAACCAATAAAGATACACCTTTCAACTTTATTATCCATCCTATTTTCTTTTGGAACATGTACATAAGCATCACAACCAAACACTCTGAGATGTTCAAGAGAGGGTTTATTACTAGTCCATACCTCATGTGGAGTTTTATCATCCAGCATTGATGAGGGTGATCGATTGACTAGGTAACATGTTGTACCCACTGCCTCTGCCCATAATTTGTGTCCTAAGTCGACACCACTAAGCATGCTCCTTGATTTTTCCATCAATGTCTTGTTCATCCTTTATGTATCTCCATTCTAATGAGGTGTGTATGGAGTAGTATTTTTCCTTGCTATACCACACTTCTTACAGGATTCTTCAAATTCATTTCTGTAGAATTCTCCACCATTGTTTGTCCTCAATACCTTTATTTTCTTCTCTGTCTAATTTTTTGCCAGAGCCTTACACTCTTTAAATTTATCAAATACCTCATATTTCTTTCTAAGAAAATAAATCCATGTGTTCCTTGAGAAGACATCTATGAATGAAACATAATACATAGATTTACCTAGTGATGGAACAGACATAGGTCCAAACACATCATTTTGTATAAACTCTAAGATCCCCTTTGCTCTTGTAGCACCAGATGGGAATCTTACTCGATTTTGTTTACCATATATGAAATGTTCATAGTAATAAAAATCTAGAGTTAAATTAGACATACCTTCAACCATACCTTTACCGTGTAGTGTTCGAAGGCACTTTTCTCCAATATACCCCAGTCTTTGATGCCACAACATGGTCTTCTTTCCAAGGACAATATTGGTCTTGTATTCTTTATTTCTCTGCTCAAGGACAATAGAAATGTTACATCCATTAGTATAAGTGCTTCCAAGCAACTTATACACAGTTCCACATCAGAATCCCTTCATCAACACCATTTATCCTCGTACCATATTGCAAGAGACCTTTCCCAATATAGTATCCACTCCAACATCATACAACTTGCTTACATATATTAGGCTCCTAGATAGTTTTGGAATGTGAAAAACCCTAGGGAGAGTTATAATACTTCCATATTTTAGCAATAACTTAACCCTTCCACGTCCCATGATTTTGGATGTCATGTCATCTCCTAGGAATATATCACCACCATCGTATTTTTCATATTCACATAACCACTCCCTGTGAGGATTAATATGATATGACACACCTGATTCGATCAACCATACACCACGGTCTGCATGTGTACCTGTAGATGTCAGGTAAACATCACCTCCTTCTTCAATGGAGGTTTTCTCCTCTGTGGAAGAGGTATTATCAGATCCTTTTGGTTTATCAACCTTCTTAGACTTGCAATATTTCTTATAATTCCTTGTTTTACCATACTTCCAACATTTCCTCAAATATTTTCTTGGAGACTTAGATCTACCTGTAGATTTATATCTCCCCGTCAAAGATTTACCATGATTCATTTCTTGGGTACGACCTCTTACCAATAAATCATATGTTCTCTTACTATCCATGCTTTTCTACCTCTTTTCTTCAGATAACAAGGATGAAACTACATCCTCATACTTCAATGTATATTGAGTGGTACTACCAATTGCTACAACTAGATTATCCCAAGAGTCTAGAAAAGAACATAACAAAATAATACACTTATATTCTTATGCAATTGTAATGTTAACAGAGACAAGTTGACTTACTTGAGTATTAAAGGAATTTAGATGTTCTGTCACAAAATCTCCATATTCCATCCTAATATGATACAAATTCTTTTGAAGAAACAACTTGTTTACCAGGGACTTTGATTGATACAAATTCCCTAACTTATCCCATAGTTCCTTGGCTGCAGATTCTCCCGAGGAATTCAACAACACTGAATCTACTAGGAAGAGTCAAATAATACTCCTTTCTCTTCTATCCAACTTCTCCCAATCTTCCTTCGACATACGAGTAGATTGTGTACTAGTAGGTTGTGTACCCATAGACTATGTGCCAATAGAGTGCATACCAGTAGGCTTTGTACCAAGATCCACACTGATCCATTGTTCTTTGTCTACAATAAGGTTCTCCATATTGAGCTTCCATAGCTCAAAGTTTTTACTATTTAACTTCTCTATCTTGATTCTAGAAGAGCTTGCCATTATTTTTTCTACATTCGAATCACCACTGCAAAATCTCCCACTGAACCTAGGTTTACCATAGACCTAAGATAAACTTGATCTATCAAGATCGAGACAACCCTCAGCAACAAAGACATCCCCATGAATAAAAAAATGAGCTATGATACGACATGTAAGTTTTAAACCTATGAAGTAAAGCAATGCATAAATATTCTTATGCAAAACATAAATTAATCAATGTTCCATACACATTGTACACAGAGATTTACGCT
>ML862106.1:5898-23742 GCA_009831015.1 Picea engelmannii
TCTCCCCCTTCTTTCTTTTTCTCTGGACACTCATAAAACTTGTGCCCATTCTTTCCACATGTGAAGAATGTTATTACTCCACCTCTTCCTCCTCCTTGACCTCTAGTACGAGGAAAAGTGTTATTATCAACATATCCTCCTCTCTGCTCAGTATGTTGTTCTCTTTTCTCTGGCGATTGCCCTCACTGTGAACTTCCACCTCTCTCTGTCTGAGTCTGAGGTTTCTTCCAGTCGTTCCTAGGCTTCTGGGTTCTTTCCTGGGCAACTGACTTTCCCCTAGGTTGGCTTCTGCCTCTGCCCCTCTGACTCTGTTTTTGGCTCAGCTTCTCTTCAGCTTTCAGAGCCTTCTGATAAGCATCTTCCACCGTTTGGATGGTTACCATGCTCATTTCATCCTGAATCTCATATCTCAGACCATTCATATACCTGGCCACTTTTTCGTCATTGCTTTTGTGATGACCTGCCCTGATATTCAACCTGTAAAACTCTTCAGTATATTCCTTTACTGACATCAGCTTCTGTCTCAGGTTCTGCATTCTCCTGAACAAAGAAATTTGATAGTCCCTGGGAATAAATTTTGCCTTCATCTTTGCAATCATCCTGTCCTAGCTCTTAATTTTCTGCTTGCCTTGGCAACTCCTATCCGCTTATAGTTCATCCCACCACAAGGCTGCATGTCCTTTTAATCTTGTGATTTCATGCTTGACTTTCTTGTCCTCTTCGATATCTTCATAGTCAAAATAGGTGTCTAGAGCTCTAATCTAGTCTAGAAGCTCTTCTACATCCAGATTTCCCTCATAAATTGGAATGTCCATCTTCACCTTTGCACCCATTCTTGCAACAACTTTAAGTAAGCACTCATTTGATGCATCTTCTTCTGGGATTTATTCTTCTCCATGTCCAACATCATCTTCATTTTCGGACTCACTGATATCTCCTACATCACCTGTGCGCCTTTGTATTAATTCCATGTCCACAATTCTAGCACGTAAGTTATGCAGATCTCTTTCTACTTCTGGATTCTGCACTTCTCTACCCCTTCCTCTAGGCATCTCCCTTTCCTCCTCTGGATCGGGTGATTGTCTATCCCTTCTCCTTGGCGGCATGGTGAATTGTCCTTTTTCTCTACTACAGAAAGCAAAGAAGCTTTTCTAAGCTCTGATACCACTTGACGCAGGCGCAGTCGCTAGCATGCCCGCTCATAGGATCTTCTCTTCACACGGCCCAAAGAACTCCAATCGTCCTTCTATTTCCCTATAGGGAAATATGCACCCACATAACTCTTCGCACGATCCCCTCTCTTTACTTATCGGGAAATCAGACTTTGTGACTTCGAGAGGTCAGTGGTCGGGCACTGGACTCTCGAATCCCCGAACACCGATACGAGTCAACGCTGACTCTTCCCTTCCGTATCGGGACTTTCTCTATCATGATTTCGCCACTCACAATATCAAATAGCTTGTATCCCCGACTCCTAATGCCCGATGTGCCGAAACTCCAACACACGTGCGAGTTGACTATTCAATCACTGCTTCACTCCATCGGCATTTCGGAGTTCGCAGTATCGCGAATCCTAATGCAGTGAGTTCGGGACTTCTCACTGCAAAACTCTGATAAGGTGTGCCACCTGTCCTACACTAAATCCGCTGTGGCCCCACACTGTTCCTTTGTCCTGTCAGGGTATCATGTTTCGTGATTTCAAATTGCAAGAGTATCCTATCCTCAGGACCTTCGATATGTCGAACCCCGACTTCGTCAGACCTTCCAACACGCGTCCCAAATGATGGACGGTTCAGATTGAACCTCGGACTTCACCAAAAACAAAGTCAAACCACTTACCTGTATGAACCTCGATGACCGGATCCCCAGTGGAGTGATCAACCGGCACGTGTCTTACCTGAGATCCACGGCTATGATCCCCTCACTATTTCGGAATTCAAAAGGTCTCGGGTTCTTGTCTTCTGAATCTATGATATACTGATGACTCCTAATTCCTTCCACCTGTCCCACCAGATGGACGACTCTGAGCTTGTCAGGATTTCCACGATGGATTTACCCAATCTCTGGTCCATGGGATTTCCAATTTCCCGAATCCCAACGACTCAATACTCCGATGCTTCTCGGGTTTTCCACTCTGCTCATGAATATTTAAACCCTATGCAACTCCTGTCAAATCGAACGGTTGACGGGTAACTATGGGCTGATCCGATGGTCCACAATCCCTTGAGCTTAAACTTCGGACGTAACTGTATCCTCCTCATTGCTCTGGCAGATCTGACGGCTGGCGGGATTTCGTAAATCCTTTCCACGAGATCCTGACCATCTGTCTTCTCCTCCTTGACACATTCACGAATTGAACCAAGGACTCCTTCCCGGACTTAATCACCTGTGACACAAAACTTTGACACCTTGAGTCACTCGATATGCTCCAACTCCTTACGCTACCTTCAATAGCTTCAAAGGATTTATCCCTCCTGAGCTTTCTCTCGACTCTGAGTCTTTAGAGAATATTTTTTTTTTGTGCACACTCCTTGCGTCAACTCTCAAACACTTCTAAGTGATGAATACCTTCGACTCTGCGCACTCCTGCAACAACAGTCCTTCAACACTCCACTCATATTCACAACTGAGACTTTCCTTAGCCTGTGCACTCCTTGCACGGCTCCTACAACCCAATTTCACTTCTAGGTGAATGAGAACAAGAGTTAAACTATCTGAGCCTTCTGTCAACGCACTCCTTGCGGACGACTTCAACTACACTCCTTGCAGGAATCCTTGCTCAGATAAAGAAACAATTGAAACTCATTTCTTCTACTTCCTTTCTCAGATTTCAAACACTCAGCAAGAAATCATTCATACCTAGCATGTAAAGCAAATGAATAACAGGAAGTAAATACTCATGAGAATAGCATTCATCATACATACACAGAGAACAAATACAAAACCATGGATTTGAATCAACCTCTTCTATTAATTCAAACTCTGTACATGGGTGTTCTTCCACAACTCTCTGCTTCTCTTCTCAATGCTTAGGATTATGTTACAATGCACAATGAGGGTGTCTATATCCCGTTTCCCTCTTTCTTTCTAAAACTGTCTAATCTAATATTAAATTCTATCTACCTATTTCATCTCAACATAAATGCCTCTATCTACTTCAGACGAGAGCGGGGCGCTCAGGGTATGATTACATTATACCAAGGTGCCTTCATTAAATGATCTCATTTATATTTTGCACATCATCTTCAAGGGAAAATTCAAAAATTTGGCTGGGTTTGTCCAGCTGTCCTTTTTTTCCGTGATGGCTCTTTTGATGTTGGCGATGCTCCTGCATCAGGTGCCCAGGTCATTGAGTCTCCTCATCACCTCTCTATATAGAGGTGGGGGACATTACAGTCTCCCCTGCTTGAAATTGCTTGTCCTCAAGCAATTCCAATCCTGCTTCTCTTACCACATGCTCCTTTTCCCAGGTGGCATCCTCAATGGGTAAATCCTTCCATCTGATCAGGTACTCCTTGATGCTTCAGTTTCTGAGCCTCTTCTCTCAGACTTCTAATACCTCCTTCGAAATCAAAAAAAGTTGTCCCTCCTCATCCATGAGGGGTAATACCTAAATGGGCCTAATGTGTTGGCCATGAGACATGGAAGACGTTGTGTATTTTCCTGCCCTGTGGAAGCTCCAGCTAGTAAGCTACGACCCCTATCTTCCTACTGACTCTGTAGGGCCCAAAGAAACGTGGTTGTAATTTGTTTGCTCCACTCCTTTTGATGGATTCCTGCCTATATGGTTGGAGCCTTAGGTAGACCAAGTCACCAACCTCAAAAGTATGATCAACCCCGTGTTTGTCTACTTGGACTTTTTGTTGGTTCTGTGCTTTCTGTAGATGATCCTTCAGCTCCCTGAGAATGTCCTGGCTCTGCTGTATCCAATATTGTACCATAGGTGCTCTGTTGTCACCGAAAGCAATCTTCCCAAAGGATAAAGGGTCGTAACCATACAAGGCTCTGAATGGTGACATGCCTATGGACATGTGTTGGGTAGTGTTGTAGCAATACTCTCCTAAATGCAACCATATAGCCCATGCTTTCTATTGTCCTGCCACATAATTTTTGAGGTAGCCTTCCACCCACTTGTTGACTATCTCTGTCTGTCCGTCTGTCTGAGGGTGATAGCTAGTGCTAGGGGTCAAAGCTGTACCAACCAACCTGAATAATTCCTGCCAGAATGTACTCATGAACCTGCTATCCCTGTCGATGACAATGGTCTTGGGGAGGCTGTGCAACCTGAAGATATCCCTAAAGAACAGTTCGGCCACCGGTGTGGCACTGAAGTCAATATCTATGGTGAAGAAGTGTGCGAACTTTTTCAACCTGTCTATTACTACAAAAATGCAGTACTTCCCTTGTGTCTTTGGCAACCCGGTGATGAAATCCATGGATATGCTCTCCCATTTGTGCTCTGGAATGGGTAAGGGTTGTAGTAGTCTTCCTGGATGCGTGTGCTCATCTTTGTTCTCCTGACATGTAGTACACTCCTTGATGTGCTTCATCACATCCTCCTTGAGGCCCTTCCATGAGAACCGTTCTCTCACTTGCCTGTACGTCTTATTGATCCCTTGATGTCCTGCCATTGGTAAGTTATGGTACGCCTGCAATATCTTAGCCTTGAAAAATGATTTAGGAACCAAAAAGATTCAGTCCTTATAGTAGATGA
Organism: Picea engelmannii; assembly: GCA_009831015.1. Classification (NCBI taxonomy): domain Eukaryota; kingdom Viridiplantae; phylum Streptophyta; class Pinopsida; order Pinales; family Pinaceae; genus Picea; species Picea engelmannii. Next base: position 10,613 of record ML862106.1, read on the forward strand.
GGTCATTCATAACCTTGAAGTCATCATCTTGTACCTACCCATCCAATAGTTGGCATGTGAACTAATCCTTTGCATACTCCATCACCAGATGGTCTTTCCAGTAAACTGATACCCCGATCATGGCAAAGATGGATGACCTCCTGGATAACGCATCAACCACCACATTGTTCTTCCCTTCGACAAATTCAATGTCAAAATCGTAGGCCTGTATTCTTCTTACCCATTTTTGTTGCCTCTCATTCAAATCCTTCTGCTCCAATAGATATTTGAGACTGTTATGATCTGACTTGACCACAAACTTGGCACCAACCAAGTATTGCCAGAATTTGGCTAGTGCATGCATGATAGCCAACATTTCTTTGTCATAAATACTGTAGATTAGCTCGGGACCTCTGATTTTTCGACTCTCATAGGCAAGAGGGTGACTCTTCTGCATCAATATGACCCCTATTCCTTCCCCATAGGCATCACACTCCACGGTAAAAGGAAGACTGAAAAATGGAAGGGCTAAGATTGGGCATGTACTCATCACTTCCTTCATCTTGTCCATCGTTATTTGAGCCTCCTCGTCACACTTGAAGGCTCCTTTCTTAGTCAAATCGGTCAAAGGTCCACACAGCTGAGAAAATCCTTTGACAAACTTCTTGTAATACGTGCACATACCCAGAAATCCTCTCAATTTTGTGAGTGTCTTAGGAGTAGGCCATTCCATGATGGCTTGTATTTTCTCCTAATGTACTTGCACCCCCTTTGCCCCGATGATGTGTCCTAATTAGAGGACCTCTGTCATTCCAAACTCACATTTGGACTCCTTAGCATACAGTGACTGTTCCTCCATGATTGACAAAATCTGATCCACATGCCTGAGATGCTCCTCCCATGTCTTGCTGTAGATAAGCAAGTCATCAAAAAATACCAACAGGTACTTCCTCAGCTGCTTGTTGAACACAGGGTTCATACATGATTGGAATGTAGCAGGGGCATTGGTTAAGCCAAAAGGCATCACCAAAAACTCAAAATGGCCGTAGTGACATCTAAAAGCTATTTTTGAGATGTTTTCCTCCCTCATCTTGATCTGGTGATAACCAGAGCGAAGATCAATCTTAGTGAAGTAGATGGCCCCATGCAATTTGTCCAACAGTTCATCAATCCTTGGTATCAAGTACCTATTTTTTATGGTCTTTTTGTTCAAAGCCTTGAAGTTAATGCACATCCTCATAGTGCCATCTTTCTTCTTCACCAACACTACTGAAGAAGCAAAAGGGCTAGTGCTGGGCCTGATGTGCCCCATGTCCAGAAGTTCCTTGATGGCCTTCTCTATCTCATCTTTGTACTTCTTGGGATGTATGTATGGTGTGGTGATAACAGGTTTGGCCCCTTCCTCTAGCTCAATAATGTGCTCAAACCCCCTATCTGGTGGTACCCCTGGAGGAATAAGCCCAAACACCTTGTGGTGCTTGTCAAGGATTTCTTTGATCTCTGGGGTGTAGTGAACCTTGCCCTGTTCATCCATACGTGTCACAATCCTGCATTCGGCTGCGTATACTATCTCGTCCCTCCGGAAGATGGCCTCCATCCTCTTGGCCATGACTACCTTTGCAGCATTCCCTGTCATGCCCCGAAGCACTACCTTTCATCCACCCTCCTCTGTGAATGAAATTTCCATAGTTTTGTAGTTGGTGGTGATAGGCCCCAATGTGCTGAGCCATTGAACCCCTAGGATGATGTTGGTATCTGGAAGGTCCATGACATAGACGTCCTGTGTCAGCTCATGTCTACCCAAGGTAAGCTTCATGCCTAGATTGTATCTATCGCAGGGCATAGTGCCTCCACCTGCTACCTCCACCTTGAATCCTTCAAATTCTACTATGGGTATGTACCTCCTTTTCAATAATGTGGAATCAATGAAGTTGTGGGAAGCTCCTCCATCAATCAAAGCTGAAACCCTCTGTCCCTACAAGACCCCCCTCATTCGGAAGGTGTTATACTTTGGCACTCCACTGATAGATGCCAAGGTGGCCATACTATCCTATCCTGTGATCTTCTCCTCTTCTGTCTCAAAGGTATCGGCCTCCATGTTCTATATCTGGCTGATCTCCTCTTCCTCCTCATTGTCTGATGTGACCTCAATGTAAGGCACTTGACCACGGCCCATGCATTTGTGTGCTGGGTTCCATGGTTCTTTGCAAGTGAAGAAAATTTGCTTCCTTCTCAATTCCTTCCTAGTGTTTTCATCTACTCTGCCACGACCCTTGTCAAGGCCCCTTGGGTCACGTCCTCCCAGATTCAATGGAGGCCTTTGATCTCTTCCACCATTGTTAAGAGGTGGTCTGGGTATGAATTTAGGTTTAGCAGCTGGACCCAAATCCCTCGTCTTCCAAATGGCCTCATGTAGGTTGGTAGGCTTGAAGGCCTTTACCCAACCCTTCAAGGGTTCCATCAACCCTTCTGTGAAAAGCATCACGAGCCTGGTCAGGGACATATCTTGCACCATTACTGCCAACCTATGAAATTCATCAATATATGCCTCAGTCGTAGCCGTTTGCTTGAGTTGGTTGAGCTCCCAGAAATGTATCTCAAGATCTCCTTGATCAAATCTATCAATGAGTCTCTGAGTGAATTCTGTATAGGACATAATCTAATTGGGGCCGAGTCTGGTGAGTCCATGATACCACCAGTCGTGAGCCTTGCCATCCAAGTACATAGTGGAAAACTTGATGGCCTCCATTTCCCTCATGGGGTTGAGCTGCAAGTAGGTATCTAGCTTCTGCACCCAACATTGTGTTGTCATATTGGCCGTACCATCAACGTATGGAATCTCTATCTTCCCGTTCAAACTCAAAACTGCCCCTGTGGTTCATCGTAGGTTGTTTTCTGAACCTGAGTTGGCAATACTGATCTAGGGACATCTGTCTTTGGACCCTCATAACCATACTGTAGTACTCCTTGGTACTCCTCGCCAATTGTTCCACAAAGTCTTCAACATGTTCCTATTGCCCTTGCTCATCTATGAATGTGGGCATGTACGGTCTAGGGTTAGCTCTGCTAACCGAATGTCGGCCTAGCTGTTCATCTATGAACATGGGCATGTATGGCCTAGGATTGAACCGACTACCCATCTGACCCTAGGATGTGCCTCCTCCTAGACTTCCTTCATATTTGGGGGCTTTCTATGGGTTATATCTGATCTCCTCATGGAATCCACTAGATCCACCAGCCTCCTTATTCCCATACGTATCAGGGTCCTTCCCTTGATGGGTCACTTGCATTAGAAGTTCGGTTATTTGGGATTGGTTCTTGTTCATCATCTGCAGGTTCTCGTCAACCTTCTTCAAGGTTTCAGAAATTTCGGCCTGTCCCCTTCTGCTGGTTTCTTGGTACTCACCTAAGTGGTGGACCAAGGTGTTTTCTGTGCGGTTTATGGTTTGCTGGAACTTGTCAAATTTGGCTACTAAGAGATCCAAGCCTTGAGGCTCATGGTCATCCCCTGACCCTTCGATTTTGGCCTCTGTTTCACTACTGGGTTTCTTCCTTTGACCCATAAATATTCCACCATACCTCTACATGCATTGATCCCTCCACAGGTTTGGAGGATCGAAGCTCTAATACCACCGTAATGATCCCAAGCCAAATTTTTTGCTTGGAACCACTAACTACCACTGATTTGTCTGATGTGCAGGTGTCTATTGAAGTTTTCCAATTATTTAAATTATGTTTATACCAGATTCATCCAATACACATAAGATCACAATATAATCAAGATATAGAAAACAAAAGCATAGATCTGACCTTTATTATAGAAGCATGAATCAGATACAATAGAAAGAGCAGATCTGGAATAATCCTCAGATGGATCCAATAGATAACAAGTATGAGCTACTGCAAAATGCTCCCGCTGATACAAACAAGCCTCCCAAAGGCTGAATAAGAAATGAATATCACCATAAGAAAATCTGAATGCCAATCTCTCCAGCTGAAGAATTCCATGCTCCAATAGAAGGCTGAAACCCTCAATAAATCGGCCCAACTGAAAGAAGACTCCAAACGAGTCCAAACTTGGCCAGATGATAGATCAGGGTGATAGGATCACCCTCCTGAAGTCTCAAGCTGAACGTCCAAGGAAAAATCCTCCAAACTCTGAATCTTCTACTGAAGTTGTGCCCTCCTGGATTCCTGGAACCCTAGGTGATTCAGATCTAATGAGAAAGGCCTTCAAATGCCTTAAAACTCCCAAGGAATGTAGATCGGGCTATGAAAACCCTGTAGGAGAAGTTTCAAACTCAGATATCCAGTGAAACTCTCTAGATCTGAGATTTATTGAATCATAGGACGCCTCCTTAGCCTCCAAGATGTCCCAATCTGAAGCTAAATATCTGATGGTGATAACTCTCCAGAAAAGCCCTCAAAATGATGGTTGTGCCCCTACAAATAAAACCCAAGTTTTGGAATGGCCACAGGCTCTCCTGATAAGCTGGATCGAACCCTTCTCTTGGTGATGGTGCACCCTTGCTAGAAACACAAGAACAGTATGGCCCTGCTATCTTCTGAAGCACTAGATGGAAATATGATGAGAGTAGAATGGTATGGAGGAGTCTTTCATCCCTGAGACCAAGCTGTGGAACAAGGTGAGTGGATATTTCACCACTGAGTTTCTCACAAGGGTTTGTACAACAAAACCCCCAAACTGAATGCTCAAGAGAAATAACAAGCAATATACCAAATCCAGAACAAATAATAGGTGTGCCCCAACCTCTTACTTATACTTTTCCTTCTAATTCTTTGTTGAGTTAGGTTAACTCCCAGGGTTAACTTGTATTCTTCTGTTGAGTTATCTTTTACTCCTTTTATCCTTTTTCTTTCTCAAGTCAACTTAAAAATATAACTTTAGTCTAGTTGACCTTCCCCCTGAGTGTGAGACTATGACCTAGTGGGGGTGCCTAGGCCACTAAGTCTCCTCATCTCCTCTCTATCTAGAGGTGGGGGACATTACACCTGAATATATGCCTTTCACATCGAAAGAATACTTTGATCAAGTTAAGTGGCCCAAAAGGGTAGAATACCAGCAACTCCTCGATGAATTTAAGGACAAGGAAACAGGGATTGTGAAGATACTAAAAATCCCAGAAGACGATGTACAGATCCATCCATCCGCACATGAAGTGTTTACAACAAAAGCCCACCCTCATCCCTCTGCACAATACACCCAGGTTGTCCAAGAGACAACCAAATACAAGATCAGGAAATACAAGGAAGGAGATATAGTATGGATGTGGGATACTCAGAAAGGAGAGCCAACTAATGTCAAAGGAAGCACTCAGTCATGGCTTGAGCCTTTCAAAGTTGGAAGAGAATCAGTTGATCACTCATACTATATGTCCACTTTAGAAGGAAGAAGACGTCCACGACCGATCAACGAACACCTCCTCAAACCCCACCAAAATGGGGGAACCTAACTTCACAGGTAAGTGTAGGTAAGTAGGCATTTTTCATTCGTGTATTATACCATTTGCATTGCATGTTAGTTTGATTTCACACTCACATTATTGATTGTGTTATTTTAGTATTTATATTTATATATGTATGCTGGGGTGGCATTACCATCCCATTTTTGTTATTGATGCTTCTGCTTGAGATCAAGCAGGTCAACAGGTTATGCCATAGATGTTGAGGTTCTCATGCGCACTACGATGAGTACATGTCCCTGAGTTGGAGCCAGATGTTATCCCCCACTTTCAGGGATAACTAGGAGATCATGTCTCTAGGCCCACAAGTCCTAGACATGGAGTACCGAGAGCAGGATTGAGTTCATCATGGCCCTAGAGGGTCCACCTTTTCTCTCTTCCAGCATCTTTATACTATCAACAACAACAACCTCCACCACAATCGGCTTGGTCCTATGTCAGAGAGGGTTCTTCCTTCATGAGGTAGTTAGTTCAGGTATCATGGTATGTGTCACTTTGTTCATCAAAACCATTGAATGTATGCATTTCATTCCTTTTATTTCTAACAATTGCTTGGACCTTACACTTGCCCACTTGACCATGTTTTGGGGATTGACAGGATGTCCTAGTAATCCTGTGTCTGTTGGTTTTGGTTATCCACTAGGGTCGTCTCTGAGAAGCCATCGTCCACTCCTTCACAACTTTACTTTTCCATCTTGTTTCCTGCTCACCTATCCCATTCCACTTGTCCGGTCACTGGGTTGACCTATTTTTAGGGTTGCACCTTATCTAGTGGGAAGAAGGGGCTAAAGGCACAGAAGGTAAAAGTAAGCTGGTAAAAGATAAAAGCCTAAGAATAAAACCTCGATATGCTTTTCCCAGGCATCCCTGAGAAAGAAATAAAGGCTTCTCAACAACAAACAAGAGGGACCCTAAAAAATAATAAAAACAAGACCTAACCAGAGGATAGGGGGTCTCATCACCAGCCATCCTATTAGGTCCATGGGTACCTAGCAATATGACATTGCCATCAATTGGTTACCATGCCAGGGCAGTGACCTTTGGTTGCATGGACAAGGGAAAGGGGGTCTCATCACGAGCCAACCTTCTCATTTCTATGAAAGTACTTGTGGATAACACTGTCACCACTGGTCACAATGCTAGGGTAGTGTCCCCTGATTATCTCTTGAGCAAAAAAGAAAAAAGCAATACAAAATGAAATAACGAAAAGAATAAAATGCATGAATGGGCTTGGAAAGAATTGCATCCATGACAGGTACAACTCGCCTTCTACAAAGGCACCCACATGTAACACATTGCATCCTCGACCTGCACCCACTTGCTTGGACATCCCTTGACCACTTCATCCACTTACATGGCTTGGAAGAGGTCTCTTCCAAGAACTTCCCTTATTCAGTGGACACTAGCCCAATAGGATACCTTGCCCTTTTCCCAGACTTGTATAGTAGGTTTGTGTAACATCTTTAATCTATTGATTGAACTATTAGGGGTTTTATGCATATGTTTATTAATATTGATGATGAAATGTGATTAACATTGCTATGATCCCTATGACTGATGAGCCCATAGAGGGCGTAGATTTTGATGTGTAGGACCATGCCCTATGGATAGGTACCATATTGGACCGGTACACATGGGGAGATGATCAATTTGGACCTCCATGGGGATGAAGAGCCCATCAGGTGGATACTGATACCCCATCAGGGGGAAGATATAGGATAGAGATGGATCCAGAGCTTTGCACCAGAGGAGAAGAGGACATTCCACCAGAGGCACCCCAATAGAGCTTGGCCTAGGGGGGATGACCCTTTCTCAGTGGAACGTTGGTCTTGGGAGGCCTAGGATGTCACCATCTTGACCATGATGTCACCCAACATCATGGACATTTTGGGGAGCAGACTAGACAGCAGTGCCACATGTGGCAGGTTGGAGAAGCCCAAGGAGGGCTAATGTTTTGCTCCCTTGGAGGGGATTTTACTCTCTTTTCATCTTGATTTAGGATTTCATTTGACAATTTAATGTAAAAAAGTATGATTTTGGTATTCTGGCCTTGTCGGCCTTTTACATGACCTAAAAAGTAAAATTAGGTCATGATATTGTATAAATGGAGGATTTTCTCCTTCATTTTTTCATCATCACTCATTCACTCCATAAGGAGGTATGAAATTTGCACCCTCTCTTGGGTATTTGGCTGATTTAGTGAGGCGCACTTGTTGAAGGAATACATTTTTGGCATATTTTGGCATTTCTCTTGAGGAAAGGTGTTACAACTAGGGTTTGCATGGTTATTTCTTGATGAATTGTAAGTATTTTTCTGCAAAACTTCTTGAATTAATGGTTGTAGTTTGATTTCTTTCATATGTTTATGATTTTGTTGGACAAAAACCTAGGTGACAAGCACACAAGTAGGTCCTTGTCTCATGTCCCTGATAGAGAAATTTTCATCCATTGATAGAGAAGAGAGAGCCTAGCCATAGCTACACCCTCTTTATCTCTTCTTTTATTGCTATTCGTACTATCTAGAAATCAAGAAGAAGGAGACATCCTAGGCCTAGGTTATCTACACTTAGGGTCGTTTTTCTTCTAGGGTTTAATGAAAGATCCTTGCTGTAGCAACACTCTCCTTCATTAGATTTTCCTTCCTGGTTTTATGCTTCATCCCCTAGCTAGTTGTTTTGCTAGTCAACCTAAGGAAGGAGGAGAGAGCACGAGGCCTTGCCATAGCAACACCGGAGTTAGCCTCTCTCCCCTAGGGTTTTCATTTTGAGGACTTGCCTTAGAAACACCTCAAAACTCTTCCCTCTAGTCCTTAGCCGTTTTGACCTTTATCTGCTTCAACTCCTGCGTCATTTACTGTTGACTCCATTAAACCCTAAGGCACTGATCTTAAGACCTCATGTGTTGAAATGGACTTGATATAAACACTCTCAAAACTTTGAATTGAAACCCTAACTTCACTAACCCTAGCCTAGACTAACCTACTAACCCCAAGTGTTGTCGTCATCCTTAGCTATTCACATCATTGGTGCAACAATGTCTTGTTTTATGAGCAATTGGATGGTAATTTAGGCATAAATTGATTGAAGTGTTGATCTTTTACTTTGAATGCCATATTATCTCAATACTTATTGGTGAAGTGCTACAATTTTCATTGCTATTAATAAACATTGACTTCATCAACATTTATTACCAAATTGTTTATATATTATTCAGATAGTCAACTATTCTATGAAGTACTAACCCATTGAAATATAACTTGCATATATTAGTTTGTTTTTTCATTGTTCTAGGCAGGTATATCTTTGGGGGTTTACTTTTAACTGGCCTTTGGCTGGACTATATATTTGGTGGTGAATTATGAGGGGGAATCTATCCATGTCTCATTGTCCTCCTTCCTCCTCAAAACCCCAGGTCAACAGGGACATCTCCCCTAGGCCTCACCTCCCTAAATAGAAAGAACCTTCCCATCATGGTGACATTGGGTGGGATAGGTTCATGTTATGCCAGTTTGACCCACAAGACTCAAGCCTTTTATCCTAAACACAAATTGTGTGATAACATTTTGGCACCACTGTCAGGGAACACTGAGTCAAACCTTCCTCAGACGACACTTTTTTGGTAATCCTTGCCTCTAGAGCCTTTATCTTACAAGCTTACCTGGTGACTCCACTAGGGTATTTTCCCTTTTCTTTGGTAGTTTCAAGTAAACTATCTGGCGACTCCACAAACCAGAAAGAGGTTCAATAATCCTCCTTTATCTTTCAGAAGGAAGCCTCCCAAGAACTCTCCTATTGTAAAATCACTTTTCGGAAAGAGACTTCCTTTGAAAATCATGTCTAGTTCTTAGACCGCTACAACGAACCCAACCAAAAATCAAAGACAATGGTTATCTACTCCCTTCAAACCACTAGACATGTCAGTCATACCAGGATACCCTAGGAAAATGCCAGCTAAGTATGAGAAATGGTTGCCTAAATTTACCGGTACTGATGCAATTAGTGTCGAAGAGCACATGAGCAACTTTTGGGCATTTTTTCAGCTTCATCCCATTAGTGATGATGCTAAAGACTTAGTCATAAAGTTGGTCTCCGCTACCCTCTACGATGCTTCAAGGCGTTGGTACCTGAGCCTTCCAGATGGTAGCATTAAAACCATGGACAGGCTAGAAGAGGTCTTTCTCAAGAGGTAGAGTATCAAAGAAGACCCTAACATGCTTCTTACCCAACTAAATAACCTTTGGAAACATGAAAATGAGTCTATTCGGGAATTCCATACTAGGTTTGAGACCTTACTAGTTTGATGTTTCATTGTTCCAGCCAGATATATCTTTGGGGGTTTAATTTTAATTGGCCTTTGGCCAGAATATCTGTTTGGTGGTGACTTGTGAGGGGGAATCTATCCATGTCTCATTGTCCTCTTGCCTCCTCAAAACCCCAGGTCACCAGGGACATCTCCACTGGGCCTCACCTCCCTAAATAGAAAGAACCTTCCCATCGTGGTGACATTGGGTGGGATAGGTTCATGTTACACCAGTTTGACCCAAAAGACTCAAGCCTTTTATCCCAACTACAAACTACACGATAACAGGGCTCACAGAACCCTTGAGAGGATGGGTGAAGGCATACTGGCCTCGCACCTTGCAAGATGCCATCCTACGCACTAGAGATTTAGCAGACTCAGTGCCAAAAAAAAACCCTTCTCCAAACCGTTCGTACCACAAAAGGATCGAGACTAGAAGCCATTCTAGAGAGCATGGAAGGGCAAGGAGAAGTTGGATGATGAGATGAGGCGAGAGCTTATGAGGAAGAAGATTTGCTTCAACTGTAGAGATCCTCGGGTCCCAGGCCACAGGTGCATGGGCAACAAAGAGATTCACTATATTGAGGTGGTAGCAGACAGTGTGGACAGTGAGGAGGAGGAGCAGGACAGTGGATCCACCAGCTTAGAGGAGGAGTCAGAGCAGGCGGGGGAGCAACCTCCCCGTAGATCACCAACAAAGGCAGGGGTCCACCCACCGGTAGTTCCACAGCCTCCTAAGCAATCCAGTAGATGGAAACCATCAAAGGGAGGAGTCACAGAGACCCTTTTTGGTGTTCCCAGGTATGACACCCTCCATATCAGAGGGACTATTCAGGGGAAAAAAGAAATTGTCCTGATAGATGGTGGGGCCACCCACAACTTCATCGACGCTTCATTAGTATCGAGATGGGCCCTCCAGATAGAGGATTTTGAGGGATTTTATGTCGCAATAGAAGATGGCCATATAGTGGAGTGTCTGGACAGAGTTCTAGACTTGGAGATCAAGTTAGCCAACTACACCATGAGAGATACATTTTGTGTGGTTGAGCTATCAGACACAGATGTGGTTTTGGGAATCCACTGGTTGATCACCTTGGGAAAAATCACCACCAACTACCAAAACTTAGAGATGGGGTTTAGAGACAGTGACAGGAAGAGGGTTGTTCTGAGGGGCATGCCAACAGGAGAACCTGGGACAGTCTCAGCCAAGAGGATGGAGAGGATCTTTAGGCATGGGGAGGCAGCCTTTGTCACAGAGTCCTTGATCACTACGTGGAAGGATTTTGAGGGTCGACATTAGTATCAGACAAAGATCAGGAACTTTTTGGGATGATATAAATAGGTTTTTGGTTCAATTCCACCAGGGAGACCGTCAGACAAGGGATTTGAGAACACCATTGAGTTAGAGGAGGGGGCCAAACCCATGATCACCCCACCTTATCGTCTGATCAAGGGATCAAATTTTGCTCAATTTTCAAAGTGCACGGAATGCAATGAAAACAGTGCCATTGCGTCCGTCTCGTCTTCCTGATTCCGACGATATATTTACTTTCGCAAACAGAGTCCGTATGGAGGAGATATCGTGATCTGTCCGCCAAGCCAAACAGGGAAAATTTTTGGATGCTGACTGTACCTATCCGTACAGTCCGTACGGTGACGTGGAAGGGCCGTACCATTCAATGACATGGCAGAATGGTGACGTGGTGGATTTTGGTTGGTCGATTTTTAGGCGAGTACAGTGTTGACACGTGTCCGTTTTGGGCGAATAATATGAGGACACATGGCCCAACCTGAGGGCGCCACGTGTCGCTCATTCTTTGGTCATTATGTTTATATGTAAAATTGTATTGGGAGTCCACGGGGTTCGACCCTTGGACCTCCCATAGCACAAACTTTGTAAAGCCTCCACTAACCACTATGCCGCCCATTGTTCCTTGTCATATGGGTTGGCGCCTTTATATTTAATTTTGAAGGTTGTATTATTTGGAAAGGGGGCCGGCCGGGGCTTAGCCCCGACCCATAGTTTATACCATACATATAAAACATATGTTATAACCATATGTTATATAACATATGCGCGCGGGTGTATATAACAATTGCAACAAAGTTTATGCATTGTATTGTGTATCAACTATTTGCGCGTGAGTTGTAACATAAACCGTAACATGTGACCATATTAAATGTTGTGCGCAGTTTGGGGCGCGAGTCGGTTATACGGTTTAGAAACGGACTTAACCACTTTTATGCTTATGCGCGGTCCTATGGCGCCATGTGCCCAAGTGCCGAGGTGGTTAAGGGCTGGCGCACCCTTAACCGTCCTACGGTTTGTACCGGTGCGCGGTTGCGTACGGGACTGAGTTTTTACGCTTAAATGAAAGTGTGAGCCAGGTTTGCTGAGGAGGAGTACAATTTGTAGAACCAGAGACAACAAAGTTGGAGAAGGAGACTTCAAGGAAGCATATCTTTCTCATTTTTCGACCGTTTCAGGTGCCTAAAGAGCCCAGACAGGGGTTTTGGAACGCTGGGAAGCTATTGGAGCAGTCGGTTTGTCATTTTGAGCATTGTAAGGCATTGTTTTGAGCACTTTGAGCAATTTAATAATAATGATCCATTGGAAGCTGGACCAGGAGATGTAGCCCGGAGAGGGGTGAACTCCTTTATCAAGTTGCTGTGTTTATGTGCCGATGTTCATTATTTATGCTGCTGTCTATGTGTATTTCGCATAAGTAATCCTTAATTTATGTGTTGCAAATTGATCCTATTTCTTTAAACACATAACATTTCACTTTCAATAATTATTCAAGTTTTTCAAGTCTTCTTCATTTTTAGATCAAGTTGGTATCAGAGCACTGGTTTTGAAGACTTGATTGTTTGCAAGTTTTGTTTCTTATGCTCACAAGGTTGAAACTCACACGAGGAGAAGGTCAACTTGTGGAGCCAAGTTCTTATCCGACAAGGAGGAAGCAGTTTCATTCACCGCAAGTTGCAGAGAGACATTCACCAAGCATGGCACATGCAGAAGATCATGAACGTGTTCCGAATGAAGAAGAAGACTTCAGGCAGACTATCATATAGATGAGAGATATGATGAAAGTCATAATGGAACGAACCATGATGTCGCAGGGTGAAGGCTCTAACCCTTCAATGCATAAGGGAGGCGGTGGTGACAAGACTCCAGGCAAAGATGGAGGGAATGGTGCTTCTCCACCACCCTCTCCTCCTCCACCATCTTCTTCTTCTTCTTCTTCTTCAAGTTCGAAACATCTTCCCAATGGGCATGGTAAAACTCCTTCGCAAATTCCTTCATTAAAGCTTGATATAAAATTTGAGTTGCCACTTTATAATGGAGAAGTTAATGCTGAAAAGTTA
>ML862107.1:29117-43652 GCA_009831015.1 Picea engelmannii
TACCACCTAAAATCCCATATGTTTGCTATTGACATGGGCGGTTGCGACATTGTGTTGGGTGCAGACTGGCTAAGGACTTTGGGTCCCATTCTCATGGATTTTCAGAACTTAACCATGCAATTTGACCAAGGAGGCCACCAATACAAATTCCAAGGCATCATTGTTGGTTCACTTGAGGTCATCAATTCTCATCGCATGGAAAAACTGCTCAAAAAAGGTCATTCTGGTGTCATTGCCCAACTCCATGCCATATAAGCCACAGAGACACCCCAGTGCCCCAAGACCTCCAAGCCCTCCTTTCTAAACATCAAACGATATTTTCCACTCCCCAAGGACTCCCTCCTTCCCACGGTGTTCATGATCATTCCATTCCCCTTGTCCCAAGAAGCCTTCCCCCCAATATCCATCCATATCGCCACCCCTTTGCACAAAAAAATGAAATTCAAAAAATGGTCCAGGAACTCCTTACTGCAGGCATCATCCATCCTAGCATGAGCCCTTACTCATCTTCAGTCATCATGGTACTAAAGAAAGAAGGTTCTTGGAGAATGTGTCCTGACTTCCGTGCTCTCAAAAAACTGACCATTAAAGACAAATTTCCCATTCCTGTCATTGATGACCTCCTGGATGAATTGAGTGGTGCCCAATTCTTTACCAAACTTGATCTTTTCTCGGGCTATCACCAGATACGTATGAAAGAGACCGACATTCCCAAGACCACCTTTCACACTCATGAGGGCCACTATGATTTTTTGGTCATGCCCTTTGGCTTGTGTAATGCCCCCTCCACCTTCTAGAGCCTCGTGAACCATGTCTTCCACCCTTTTCTCCATCATTTTGTCTTAGTTTTCTTTGATGATATCCTCATCTATAGAAAAACCTAGACAGACCATCTTACTCATGTGGATCAAGTTCTTCGACTACTCTCTCAGCACCAACTTTTCTTGAAATAGTCCAAATGTGATTTTGGTGCCTCAGAAGTAGAATGCTTGGGTCATCTGGTGGGAAAGGATGGCGTCAGGGTGGACCCAAAAAAGATTGAAGCTATGCAATATTGGTCGCACCCAAAGACTCTCAAAAGCTTGCGTGGATTTTTGGGCCTAATAGGGTATTATCGCAAGTTCGTTAAAAACTATGGAAAGATTGCATCACCTCTCACGACTCTCCTAAAAAAGAACTCTTTCACTTGGACTCTAGCAGCTGCTCAAGCTTTTCAAACCTTGAAGACGACCATGTGCACCACTCTGGTTCTGGCCCTTCCCGATTTAACAAAGACCTTTGTGTTGGAATGTGACACCTCAAGGAAAGGAATCAACACTGTCCTTATGCAAGAGGGTCAACCTTTGGCCTTCACCAGCAAGCAACTGTCTGAAAGGAATCTGGGCAAACCCATTTATGAAAAAGAAGTGTTGGTGATTCTGCATGCTGTTCAGTTGTGGCATCCTTATCTCTTGGGGCAACGCTTCCAAATTAAGACCGACCATCAAAGCCTCAAGTACTTTCTGAAACAACTCATTTCCTCCCAGGAGCAACAAAAATGGGTGACTAATCTCTTTGGATATGATTATGAGATCATTTACAAGAAGGGAAAAGATAATGTCATGGCGGATGCACTATCCCGGAAATATGAAGACGAAGGATCCCTTTTTTCTCTTTTCTTCATTGTACCCGATTGGCTCCAAGTTGTGTGCCAGGAATGGCTTCAAGATCCCAAAAGTTCACATCTGATCCAACAATTGTAGAACAAGGCTTCGGCTCCCCTAGGGTACTCCTGGCTCTAGGATGAGTTTTGATACAAGGGTTGCTTGTATTTAAGTAAACAATAAAAGCTCAAATCCATGGTACTTTATGAGCTTCATGCTACACCCACAGCGGGGCACTCAGGGTTCACCAAAACATATGACCGAGCCAAATGTTCTTTTTTCTGGGATGGTATGAAACAGGACATCCATAAGTTTGTCATTGAATGTGAGGTGTGTCAATGCAACAAGGGAGAAACAGTCAAATCTCCAGGCACCCTCCAACCGCTTTCAATTCCCCCTGCTATTTGGAAGGATATCTCTATGGACTTTATTATAGGCTTACCCAAATTGGGGAATAAATCAGTCATAATGGTGGTGGTGGATCTCCTTTCCAAGTATGCTCATTTTTGTGCTCTTCACCACCCATTTACTGCATCCACGGTGGCTCAAATTTTCATGGAACAGGTCTTCAAGCTTCATGGCATGACACACTCTATTGTTTCTGATCATGACCCAACATTCACAAGCAATTTTTGGCAAGAACTGTTTAAGCTACAAGGCACACAATTTCATCTCAGCTCAGCTTATCATCCCCAGACGAATGGTCAAATAGAAGTTGTCAACAAGTGTTTGGAAACATATCTGAGGTTCTTTTCCTCTGAAAAACAACACCAGTGGGCTCAATGGTTACCCCTTTTTGAATGGTGGTACAACACTACATACCATACAGCCACTCACATGACTCCTTTTGAAGAGGTATATGGACAGAAGCCACTTTCAGTTCTCTCATACTTACCGAGTACCTCGAAGGTCCAGGCGGTTGAACAAACACTTACAGTCTAAGAGGATATCCTTCATACCCTTAAAGAGAACTTGGTCATGGCACATAATCGAATGAAGCAGCAAGCAGATCAAGGTCTCTCTGGACATCAATTTGTAGAAGGGGATCAGGTGTTTCTAAGACTGCAACCATATAAGAAAACATCCCTCAAGGCCGAGCATTGTCAGAAGCTAGCACCCAAATTTTATGGCCCTTACACAGTTCTCAATCGTGTGGGACAAGTCGCATATCAGTTAGCTTTGACCAGTCAGTCAAAGCTACATTTTGTTTTTTATGTTTCATGCTTGAAGAAGGTGATTGGAACCAGGTGCCAAATTCAAACCAACCTTCCAGAGTTAGCTGAAGAAGGATCCATTTGGCTACAGCCAGAAGTAGTTTTGGACCAGTGTGAGCATCGCTTGCATCAGAGAACCATCAAGAAAGTTATAGTACAGTGGAAAGATATGACTCTAGCAGATGCCACTTGGGAACCAGCTACCATTCTACAACAGTTTCCACATCTCAAGCCTTGAGGACAAGGTTGTTTTTAAGGGGGCGGACATGTTAAGGTCCTAACCCACACATAGGTAGATCAACGTATTCAGATGTAATAAAGGTCAATATTAATAAGTCCTTTCAATAAAATAGAATATGGAAGATGTAAGAAGACCTAATAGAAGCTTCTGCTACTAGAAGGATCTTCCTCTAGATGCTTCTCTTAATAGACATATTTAGGATAAATAAGGGTCAAGGGTATGAAAACCCTAGCTTGGAGATTATTGTGACAGAGCGCTGCTCGACTGGAGGTTGCCCCCTCAAAGAGGCCTATGAACATTTCTTTCTGAATCAAAGTGCTATTTCAGTTGTTGTTCTCATATTATTTATGTGTTATTGTGGATGAATATGTTGGTTATATTACTGTTATTCTGCCATTCCTAGCATTTTATTTCTGTTCTACGTATTTATTAGATCTGGTGTCTTGCATTGTACCAAATGCATTTAGTTAATTAGGTAATCAACACTTGTAAGGACCAAGCAAAGTCCACATGTAGCAAGGTGACACCTAATTCATTAAAACATTGGCACACTTTCACTCATTCACACACAAAAGTCACTTATCACTCACATAGTCTTCATCACAAAACGTGGAGGTCAAAGTAAGTTTCCTCCAACAGGATTCCGAAACACCCCGCCCTTTCCTTGACGAAACTATCCACTCCCATTTAATTTCAACGAGATTGGCTCAAACCCCCAATCTCTCAAACAACCACATCTAAATTTTTTCTAAAAACTCACCAAATTTTCCTCCACAGGAGGTGCCAAAATAAATTTTGTAGTCTAGGTAGGATTTTGGGGATAGGCATCCAAATAACTCTCCATTATCTGGTTCTCACATTGTCAAAACAATAGAAGTTGTCAAATAGGGAATTGTAAATCCTCCAAGTCAAGTGTTCCTAACACCATAAGGCAGAGAGATACCCGTGAAGGGTTGAAGGACAAGGTCCAGTTGTTCTGTGCGTACACCCTTGAGGAAACCACCTCTTGGACGGGATCCAACCCGTGACCTATTTCTTAGGCCAAAAATGTAAATGCCACACTTTAATCGAGGTACCTAGTGACCAAATTTTAGGACATCTACCCAGGTGGCAATTGTGGGCTGCAAATGCACCTTGATCAAATTTTGTGAGGCTATTGGGAAATATCGCCAGTTATTTCGGGATATGCCCCCTCTACCCCTCATTATAACTGATGGCTTCATCCTTCACTAGTTTCTCTTTAGGTGGCTTCAGACCCCACTGTCGAGTGCTATTGGAAGGTCCAGTGCTATTTTGAGAGGAAGGACGTTACGTCTTTTAGGACATGAGAATTTGTTTCTTTGTTTCCCCACGTGGACAAAATCCACTTACCCACATATATGCCTCTTTCTCAAAACAATTTATGTATGATGCACTTATAATTACATTTGATTTAGATATATATTGTGTAAAGTTCAAAAAATTGCAAACAAAGGCTCGTGTTTATTTATTACTCTCACCACCATTCACACACATCCACTTAGCTAGTCAGACACCATAGGGGACCCAAAGAACCCCCACCATTCTAGATGCTTGCTAAACCTCCCTCCTATTCTAAGGGAAGTTCCTAGTCTTGCCAACTCATCAACACCACCTTCTCACACTCCAATGAGTGCCACTGTCTTAGGATTAGCTTTGCTTGGTTCCACCTTACTTGGGTCCAATTCCCAAGGTCCATAGTCCACTCGCTCTCCTTTGCACAGAAGAGGGGAGCCAACCTCCTCTCAAGGGGGAAGTACAAACCCACCTAGTCCCCCCCAAGGGTCAGGTTCACAACACACTCACACCATGGCTGGAACTAATCCTCCGCCACCACTATAGATGCATACTTGGCCTCTCTCAACATACCAAATCTAAGAAAACTCACAAATGACCCTATATTGCATGACCCCACATGGCCTGCAATTCCCACCAAACTACCTTCAAATATCCCCAAGTTTGAAGGAAAGGCAGGGGATGAACCTTCCAACCATGTCATGACTTTCCACTTATGGTGCTCTTCCAACAGCATTATGGATGATTCCATCCGACTACAATTATTTCAACGCACACTCACTAGCCCATCAACCAAATGGTATGTAGACAAAAAGTCGGGGTCCCATGCAACCTTCGAGTCCTTGGACAAAGAATTTTTTACCTTCTTCCAATTACCAATCCGCCATGACAATGGTCTTGAACTACTCTCTAATTTCAAACAAACCTCAGCTACACATATCGTCGATCACATCCATGAGTGGCGTCGACAACGTAGTTTATGCAAAGCAGAAACCACCAAACAACAATGTCTTGATTGGTTTCTCAGATCACTTGTCTCTCTCCTCGGTAAAGATGTGGCCTCCACCTTCCCTCAATCGAAAGAAGAAGCCATTAGTAAGGCTCAATAATACGATCTCATCTATTCACAATCAGGGTACTTGTACACAGTAATTCCTGATCTCCCAAAACCTATGCCATTTGGCCAAGACAAACCTGGGATGTCTCACTCAGTAGACAGATTGATTGGTAATACCACACACCACAGTCCACAACCCCAACAACCACCAATGTATGGCACACCTCAATATCCATCGGCATATGGAGGAACCCCTTATTATCCCCCAACCCCTTATCAACAACCATACCCTGTTTCCCTTCCTCCACACATCAGTGGGCCACCACCGACACCCACAATACATCCACCAATCCAAACAAGTTTTGGTACTCCCTCTACCTCAACTTATACTCTAAGTACTAGCGAAAGCACCATGCCTTCCTATGTACCTTACGAATCATCACCCCCACAGAATCTGTACTTTCCATTTCCTGGTCCTCCACCGCCCATGGCTCCACCACAAGGACATCCTCACGCCAGGGTGAATTTTTTTCAACCCTCTCCCATTCAGAAATATCAAAATTTTGAACAACTGAATATGGAAAATCTGACCCATCAGTCGAATAATGCCAGAAAGAAAGGGAAAAATAGGAACAATAACAACCCAGGTCAAGGCGGGAATCACCCCCAACAAAACCAACCTACTGGGGGGAACCAGAACCAAGGGAATCAGAACCCCTAGGGGGGAAATAACAACAGGCATCAAGGGAAAAATAACAATAATCTTCGAACCAACTTCCCTTGTTCCCTTTTTGGTTAGTTCGGTCATTATACTCATCATTGCCCCCAAATCGTTGATTTTAAACGAATGAAAGACTCAAGAAATGAACCACATCCTCCAGCACCACCGGCCCCTCAGAAGGCCCCACAAAAATACATGCAACAACCACCCCGAGTCATGTTGCAGAACCCCATTCCACACCAGGGTGTGATGAACACCCAACAAAACATGCAGCCTACCCCACCATAGTTGGGACAATATCTCAACCCAAACAATCCCGCAAATCGCACTATCCTCCTCACTAGTGAGGAAGAAGTCCTTCTACAGACACGTAGTCATCAATACCATGCACCTGCTAAGTCTCCTCCCATTCCCCCAGAAACAATACCAGAACCAATAGGACCCCCATTGGTGATTCCTCGTCCTAACATGGAAACACCTCTTTGCATCCCTCGCATCCCATTGTGCAGGCATGTCCATAACCCGCAGGCTAGGGCATCTCATAATTATAGTTTGGTCGATGACTTAGCATAGTCCACGACTGCCATGTCAGTCTTAGAAGTACTTCAAACTTGTCTGACTCAGCAAAAGTCATTACTTTCTTCCTTGGGGGCAGTAGACCCCACGAACACCCAACTCATCACATTTGATCTCGATAGCAGAGAACCTCACCTCCCCTCTCTCATCGCTTTTCAAATCCCCGTTAAAATTTGTAACATTATAGTTCATTGGTGCATCATCGATGAAGGCGTATCCACATGCATCATGTCCAAGTCTATATGGCAGAAACTCGGTTCCCCCGAACTCATACCATCTGCCATTACCTTAAGAGCTTATGATGGACAACCATCTTCTCCTGAAGGGCTCTTCCAAAACATCCCTATAGAACTCAAGGGAAAGACCATTCTTATTGACATTGAAGTTATCGACGCCCCACTCGATTAAAATATCTTGTTCGGTCGTAGCTACATGTACGCTATGAAGGCAGTTGCTTCTTCCGTCTTTCGAACCATGATGTTCCCCCATAACGGGAAGATCATTACAATTGACCAAGTTTCACATTATGATCCTAACCCTTTTGCCAACATCGATAACATTCTCCCCCTCATCCACACTAATCTTGAAGCATACCCACTCATCGAAATGGGGCCCAAAATTTTCAAAGACCCATCATTGTTAGGAACTTACCATGGTGCACCACCACTCCTTCATCCTTCCAATCAAGTATGTGTCATATCATCCAAAGGAACTGACATTGAGGATACCCTTCCTCCCAAGGAGGCTTCTCTCATATTTGATGCCCCACTAGTCACAGAGCTCCTCCCTCACGAGCCTCTTGCAAACTCGTCAACTCCACTAGTTCACGATTTCACCTCTCCCCAAGGCCATATCCCATTTTGGGAGACAGTTCCCCAAACCATTACTCAAATCCCCCTTTTTTACCCTTCACTAGGTGTACAAGATTTCCAAGTAGCCACAACACTTACTCTCCCTAATATGGTGTTGGAAATCCTAGTTTGGTATTTACATCCACCAGAAATGGTTCCTCAACCATCCATTCCCCCCCAAACAGAAGGAATCCCAATGACGATTCCCATACTCACTCCCACCATACCCTCTACACCCCCACTCACTCACCTCCCTGCCATAGTTGGGGGCAGGCAAAAGAAGAAGGAGCCCATAGCTCCACTTCCCCCATGCATCCAACCTCCTTGTGTGCTATGTGAGAAAGATGGACACCCAACCAACAAATGCCCATCTCTATCCGAGTTACTTAACTTGATTCAACTCAATCAAACACCATCATCGTTTGTTACTTTAGCAAGTACTGTCGCTACCTCCCCTAACGTAAGTAACAAAGGGCTGCAAACCAAATTCGCTTGCGCCATATGTTCAGAATTTGGCCATTATACACACCATTGCCCAACGCTACCTCAATTCTGACAGACATTAGTCGCAGTAAGCCAAAGCTTCCAACACGAACCCAGTCCATCTACATCATCCCAACCAAACATCACTGACATCAATTATCTCACGACTTCTGTCAATGAACGCATGAGATGCCCTTTCTCTCTATGCAAATCCTTAGATCATTTTACATATCAATGTCCTATGATCATTGAATACAGGCAACGCCAACTGACCCTAATTCAAACCCCTACACCCCCTATAGAATCGATGACTAACCTTACCTCATCACTAGAGACTCTTCATATCGTTTCTCCTGAACCAAAAGCACTCCCTATTCCTCTGTGGTTCTTGGATGACTTATATGATGATTTACCCTCAAATCCCCCCAATTCTCCCGTTCATTTCCCCACATAAATTTTACGCCCAACCACCACTAGTACTACTCAGTACCTCAATATTTGGTTTATGTCGAGTGAACCATCACAATCTCATTACGTCATTCCCCCCGCTTCTTCATCACCAGAAGATGACCACACGGTAACAGTCACCAATATCACTCTTTTAGATCCCTTTCACTCCTGCCAATTCCACTGTGATGAGGACATACTCGAGGAATTAACCACCCCCGACTACCCATGGGACGCGTTACACCATAGAGCACTCTTCTTTCCACAGGAAGCCTTCACACCTCCTAACCAACACCCCATATACGCAGTCGAAACCAAGGATTTTATCCCATCGGGGCATATCGACTGGTTCAACAACCCCATCCCTGCCCCTGATGCTTTTGAAGAAGACAATATGGCCAAAATCTCTTCCACCATCAAAATCGATATTTCCATCAAAAATGGAGTTGTCGAGGAAATCACCATTGGCGCTGCATGCACTCCTCAAGAAATCACCACCTATAAAGCCCTCTTCCAAGAATACCGAGATATTTTTGCCTGGTCATACACAGAGATTCCAAGCCTTGATCCCTCGATTGTTGAACATCGCATCGACACCTGGCCTGATATCACACCGGTTCGTCAAAAACAACAACCGCTACACCCATCCAAAGCCGCAGCTATCAAAGCCGATATTGACAAATTATGCACAGCTGGGTTCATCTATCCCATAGCCTATACCTCATGGGTTTCCAACCCTATACCTGTTAACAAAAAATAGGGCACTATCTGTGTATGCACGGACTTTCGCGATATCAATCATGCCTGTCCCAAAGACAACTTTCCAACACCTTTCATCGATCAAATTATCGACGACTGCGCAGGCCACGAGGCTTTATCCTTCATGGATGGTTTCTCTCGCTATAACCAAATCCAAATCCACCTAGCCGATCAATACAAAACTGCATTCACCACCCCTTGGGGTACTTTTGCATATCGTGTCCTGCCTTTTGGCCTGAAAAATGATGGCGGAACTTTCCAACGGGATATGACATACATTTTTCATGATCTAGCTCATATCATCCTCGCATACTTGGACGACCTCACAGCTCGATCCAAAAAATGCACCCAACATCTTGATGATTTATGGATCATCTTCCAACGGTGTCATCAGTACAACATTCACTTGAACCCCCTCAAGTGCGTATTCTACATCACTGTCGGGTGCCTCCTCGGATTCATCGTTTCACAAAGTGGTATTACCATGGAACCCCTCAAAGTCCAGGCCATCAGTGTATATGTTGTGTTTTATAGGCTAGTGATCCAGTTGTTATAAGTTAAAAGGCTTATGTGTGGAATTAGACCAGAGACTGACCACGATAAAAGAGTATGGGGGACTAAGCTCCACTAGTTAGGAAAAGGAGGGGGCTAAAATTTAAGGATAAGGAGCTAATATAGGGATCTTGAGCCAAAAAGGAATATTATATTAATATTCCTTAAAGTATAAAGTATGGATAATTATTTTATCCTAAGTTCTAAGGATGGGGACAAGTGGGCCAAAGTAGCTCTCAACATGACAAGTGTCAAGTTATGAACATACATACATATAGTTTGGACTTAGTTCATTTTCCCATTCATTCCATCATCATCCACTCACTCATTTAGTTTCCCTCTGTACCTTTTTGTTACTATCATTGTACCTATACCCATACCCATACATGTACCAATACCTATACCTGTACCTGATTATCTTAGGAGCTGGACTTAAGAAGCAGGTTGTCAGGCCCATGGGAGATTGAAGAGGCAGGTTATCAGGGTCGTGAGAAAATATCTCTAGGTGAGAGAATTGATGGTTATTGATTCCGGAAGGTGCTAAACTATAGCTACAGGGATGTGAGACTTCCTGTCTAGGCTATTTCTGAAGCCCGGAAAGGAAGTGGGGCAGCCGAAGGACTATTGAGCACAGAAGGGGCACACTTCCTGTGGTGGGACAGGCATGTGGGGAATGAGGGTCTGTAGGTTGTTAGTTTGAGTTGTTACCTATGACAGATTCTTTCCTATTGTATGAGATACATAAGCCTAGTTAGTTTTGTGGGTGGGAAATTCCCCTATGGACTAGCACTAAGGGTTTAGTAATGCATGCAGAAAATAACCTTCGAAAGTCTCCTAATTTTTACTATTATCTCGACATAGAACCCACATTCATGCATAAAACGCAAGGATAAAAGGATCCGATAACTCTAACTTGAACTCCTCGCTTGGTGTTGATCCTTTTTCATTTGGTTTCTCCTTGACTGTAAGTCTCCTCCCAAATCTAACTTGCATTCACAAACAGACAAAAAAAGAACTACGAACATGCATCTCATATATGAATTAGTGGGTTAGAGGTTCCAAAAATATAAACCAAATTGAATATTGAACACCTCATATGGCGGGACGAGAAAATTAATTCTTTCTATTAACCTCACGAAAGTCACTTACAATGGTGAGATCGGCTACTGCTCCTCGAATCTAGTCCTAGGCTCTTCTTTAACTGTGCACCAGTTGCTTCCACATATGCTTCTCCTTTTCAATTCTCACACAATGGTTGAAAAAGGTTGGGGTAATGGGAATGTCAAATCGGGTAGAGTTTATTTACTCTTATTTTCCTCCTCCAAATGGGAACCCTACCCCTTCTTTTATAGGATGAAAAGGGCTAGGTATTTGGTTGAATGACCGGATGTAGGCGGTCAAACAGTTTTAGGAAACCTACCTAGAAATTTGTATTCCATTTGCAAATTTCTATTTTTTGTGCTTTTGTAGGTGTACACGAGATGTAGTGGGTCAGCTAGCATATACACATGTGTTGTAGTGGAGCAGGGCACGCATGCCTTCAAAAAGGGTGTTTTTAAGAAGTCATTCAGTAGTGGCTTGGAAAAAATGGAAAATGAGATGGCTTGCTGCCAGGTAAGCATGTCTGGTGAAAATTAGGGTTATAACAGATGCCCCCTAATGTGTGAGGTTACAAGAGAATCTAATGGATGAAATACCTTATCAATTTTCACTAACGTACGAAACAAGTGAGCCTAAGGACCATAGTTTGGGAGGTGCCATATGCAAAAAAACAATTGTCTCATCGAGGCGAGCATACCCATGCTCGGGATGAAATAAAATCATGGCTGCCAATCAAATACACTGCAGATCCATGTCATATAACTATATAAAGTGTAGTGCGAGTAATACATGGTGAATATACACCTCGAAATAAAAAATATATACATGTATAGTATCCATCTTTCAGAAGCTAATAAGGCCTAATGGCTAGAGATGAGGCCTTCAGAGCTCAAGCAACAACTTTAAAATCTTCACAACTTGGGTAGGAGTGTAATATGAGTGTATGAATTCACTACCCAGAGGTCTTCAACGGCTTGTCAGGAACAAACTAGAGGATCTTGATGATCAGGCTGAAGGCTTCATTGATTTTGAACAAATACTTGATTGGACTTTTGGGATGCTCGGGCATGAGGGAAAGAGACAAACTGCAGAGGGGCTGACTCAAGCTTGGTAAAAAATTCCCTTGGACAATATCATGACAAAAGATGAGACTCAGGAAGCATGGTATTTGACATAATTCCACGATGCAAGAGGCAACGAAAACTCTCCAATTGTTTGGAAGAATAACCAAATGGAGGAGGACACAACTCTATGTAGCGAGAACAAATTCCTAAGGTCCTGTTAAATCCAAAATCTTGACAACCAAACAGAAGGATGTGCTTTGTCCAAGGGAGACTCATTTTGCTACCAACAAAAAGAAAATACTTTTCCCTTCCTCTTTTTGGGGTATATTTGATTTTTTTTGTCTTTTTCAATAATTTTGGAAATATTGAAAAAGAATAAAAGAATGCTATGTCACAAAGGAGGATCAAGTGTCACAGATGTACTAGTTTCAAACGCAAGGAACATATGGATGCTCAGAGAAAAAGGATATATGAAGGAAAAGGACACTCAGGAAAAATCCTTCGTGGGCCAAGGTGTCAAGACACAGAGGCAAAGTGCTACAGGGATTGCATATAAGGTATGCTTCAGATGGTTCAGTTGAGGGAAACATGGAGCTGACATTAGGCCAAAGACGCAGGTATGCAAACATGATTAATAAGACACAATGGTAATGTCCTTCGATGTGACTTTAATGAGCCCAGAGAAGGTAAGCTTGGCGGTTTTTCATTTTTAGAGAGTCTGGAAAAGTGTAAAAGGAGACTCCACTAGGGTATCTTTTTCGAAGGTAGTCTAGTCGGTTCGAAAAAGTGGTAAACTAGCACCGAAAAGACGTCTATTCAAAACCGTTTTAACGAGTGTGATAAAGACAAGATCACTCGGAATTTTTTTCATATTTGAGTAGTCTGAAAAAAAGTTAACTATGGACTTCATATGAGATGTTCTTCTGGACCATTTTAACGAGTGTGAAGGAACAAGGTCACTCGACGATCTCTTCAATTTTAGGGAGTCTGAAAAGAGCTTAACTATGGACTCTGTGGGGGTTCCTTTCTCACAAATTTAGTCTCTCATGCCCGAAAAAGGGGTAAAATTATGTCTGAGAATACTCTTCTAGAGAACCTAAGCTCCTAGAGTATACCTTTGTTCGTATAGTTGACCATCCGGACTGAAAAAGGGGTAAACTACTGCCAGACATATATGCCTTCAAATTTCAGTTTCATGAAGGGAAACAAGATCTCTCTACAATCTTTTCATGTTTAGAGAGTCTTATAAGGGCTTAAAAGAAGACCCATTTTGTTTTGGGAGTCTCGAGGGTGAGGTCAAGAGCGATAATGAATCATGCAAATGAGGCTCATACTCATAATCAGGAAAAACTAATAAGGACTCCCGAGCCTATAGTCGGTAGTGACGGCATGGATACCAAAAATGCAACAAGGATCTATCTAGGGCATCCATGAAGGGTTAGTCTCTACCTATAAATTACGAAACTTATAAAGAAACAAATATGGTTCCGTGTTCCAACTCGGTGGGGTCCATACTATGGCAAAGTGAAAAACCAAGAAAGTACATAATAACCCCTCTTGCATTTCAATTCTTCCTTTATGCATATAATTTTGTTTTGTGGAGGGGCGTCGACCTTTAAAAAGGTCGGCCCTACATATACGTGGGTTGTCCTATGACATCTTGTGTGTGCACGCGGGTAGGAGAAAAGTTGCACGCATGCACACACAACTGCGCACACTACAACCCGTGTGTCCCTCCATTTTGTGAAAAAAAAAAATTTAAGCAAGAGTTAACCCTTGTGAAATTTGTCTATTACAGGATGTATGTTCACTGGAAAGAGAGAGAGCATGATGACATTGATATTTTGGTCGACAAGGACCCTAATTCTCTTACCGCACTATTGCAAAGTGGTTTGTTAAAGTTTTTCCTTTTTCCATTCATGTGGGCACAACCTAGGCTACTGAACACCTTGGTTGAATATTGGCTTCCAGACGCAGAGGCCTTCATGCTTAACGGACATTCATTGAATCTAACGACCAAGGATATTTACTTTCTGACTGGCCTCTCAAGGAGAGGGGAACTACTCAATATTTTCATTTTTCGCTACTAGCCTAACAACATAGCGGAGTTGATTGGACTCCATTCTGAAGCCGACACAGAAAAAATGGGCACACAGGTGCCAATAAGCAATATTTCAAACTTATCACTAAAAGTGATAGTGTTTCTCATTAGGCAGATCACTGGGTTTGCATATTTGCATCAGGATTCCCGGGCACACATGAATTGTGCGGTTCAGTGCTTAAATGCTCAAATGTTTGACTGGAGCACCACATTACTGGATTGTATGAAGAGGTAGCTAACAGAGTGTTGAATGCAGAGACACAGAAACTTTGGGTTTGGGACTATTCTTTGTGCTTTCTTCTTCTTTGATAGTGCCTAGTTTCAGTCCTAGAGAGATGATACAAGGGAACGAGGCCTCTCACCCCACGCTATGTAGATGGGTGGCATTTTTTTCGCAATAGGGGGGAGGAA
>WSFP011415952.1:0-23742 GCA_009831015.1 Picea engelmannii
AAACCCCAAGCTACTTCCTGATTTATAATTGTCTCTTTAAGTGGCCTTGCTGCCTTTAATTTGGGCTCCTTTCTGAAATCACAGTCCCTAATTGATTTGGGCCAGAGAGAATGACCATGTATTTCACTTATGAAGAAAAACACATTGACTTGCAGGTCTAGATGCAAATCCCACTGTCTGGCTTATTCTCAGGATGTTGTCTTTTGAATATCCTTTAATTATTAATGCCTCAAGGATGGTTGTTAAAATCAGTCTGTGCCTCACACCCAATGAAATCCTATATGTGGGAAATGGATCTGTATTTTATAAAACTGGGACACTGAAACTTTGTTACCATCATGAGTGACTTATGTCAGCACATTGGGCATCATATGAGTTCACTGAGATACTTTCGATCTCAAGGAGTACTCTGAAACAAGCTTTGAGAACGATGAAAACATATCTTCCAATAGTTTCATTGGATAATGAAACTCAGAAATTCTTCCATCGTTTAGCACTTGAACTAGATCACTGTCCATAGCAGTTGGAAATCAATGTGAGACGAAAATTACTATGTAATCAGAAAACTGGTAGTGTAGTTTTTTTTGCATAAGATTATCAATTGCACTATGTACTGAGTTAGTAGCTTCATCAAGGACCAGTATGTAGGTACTCTTTAGTAATGCTCGACCTGTTCGTCACCCTGTATCTCTGTTTTCTCTTGCTCTGAGTAAATCAACACATCTTCGTAACCATCTAGAGAAATAATACTGATGGCTACAGCCTCATTCCTCTAACTGTTTTTAGAAGTAACGAAATCGATACTAGCCTGACAAACAATACTCCAGGCTGAGCCATTATCACCGTTAAACAGGTGGCATGCAAAAGTGTTGATTTGCCTCCCATATTTGGTCCTGTTAGAAGAATTTCTCGTGGACAATCATGCTCTTCATCTACATTATTGTTAAAAATATCAAGTTTTGAAATAGTTTGCCCATCGAGTCGAAGCGAGCCCTTGTAGAATTCATATGGAGAAACTACTCCATTTCAAAGAAAATTGCCATCCAGTTTCATCTTTTGCAAACACTTAAACTCAACATTTTCCACCTGCGCACTTGATGTGTAGAGGATAACTCTCGGCCCAGTTCCTTCTCTAAAGTAGAGTGAGAATCTGCAAATGCCTTAATACATTGGTGTATGCAAAAAACAATGAGTCTATCATTATTTACTGGATGTAAGGGATCATCTATAGGGTCATTGATAAAGAGTGGATCAATAATCTGTCCACGGCCGCGATATACTATGAATCAGTCCTCCATGCTTATGATTTTGATCTAGCTCTTGGATACTGTAGTGGTCGATGCTTATCTCTGATATATGTGGGCAAAATGAATTGGAGATTGAGTCTAAATTAGAGCCAATGATTTTAATAAAAACAACTCGTTAATACTCTGTTGGACAACATGCTTGGTTTGAAAACTTGGCACTTGCTTGATGCCTACTTTTCCTCTCATTGGGGATGGCACCTGGAGTTGTAATTTTGACAGCTGTGAAATCATTACGGCATCTATGCATGGGGTTTGAATTTTTCTCCAGTTCTGGCGTATACCCGATGATATGAGCCAACGGATAGCCACTTGGAAGTTTGGCATTTGTGTGCTACCCAATGTTGCGTGCTAACCCCTGACATGTGTTGTGTTGTTGTGTGACAGGTTACGTGGAGCTGGAGTCTTGCATTTGGGAGTTGGCTTGTAGGTTTGTTGCTAACCGTGGCTTGGTGTGCTGGTGCTCCATGCAAATTTGATCTCGGGCTTTTGATTATCATGTAGCTTGGCGCTCTGCCTATATGACTTGGGGAAGAAAACTAATAGCTGTGTAAGATCCCTGGTCATGATATCCACTACAGATGGTGCATCAACATAAGAACCTATGCACATTTCCTGTCAACACCCTGAAATTACTTGATACATGAGATCTGGTCAACCCCTGGGCGCATAGAGTAATTCTATGTTTTTTATCTTTAAAGTTTTGGGAATTAATCCCACATTCATGAAGATAAAATTAAACTTAGTATTGATATATGTCAATAGCCACAATGCATTCCGATGAAATGAGCCCGAGGCTATCTACTTGTGCTTGGCCCCAGCTTGTATGTTTGTTGTAGGCTTGTGAAAGGTGTTAAGTCTCGGTGTTGAGTACTTGGAGATTGGCCCTCGGCCAATATACCTTTTGGAAAATATTTCTCAAACAATTTATATTTTGATAAGCAAGACAAAAACTCTGCATAAAGGCTGAGGGGCCAATTTTGGCTCAAAAGACCAAATTTTGGCTGATAAACCAAACTTTGTATTTACCCAGAAGAATTAAATTTTGCCATTCAAACCAATTCATAATTTTTTGCTAAAAATGCACCAGAATTTTAACATGCTTCAAAGTTCGCGTGCAAGGTTCTTGGTTTATGCTTGGTCAGAGTCATGCGCTTTCTATCGCCTTTACATCTTTCACTGAACGCCATGAGAAATAGTGTTAAGAGAAATCTATTTTATGCCTTAAATAGATAGATATCAGTCAGAGTATTGATTTCCCTATTATAGGGTCCTAACATAGGCTCCACCTGGGGATGGTAGCTCCTCGTGAGGTGCCAAGAATCCATAGAACTCTGAATTTCGCAGACCTGCTGATCATTGGGTTGTCCCCAAACTGTAGATTGAAAATAAAACTATGAAGAGATAAAAAAGAAAAAGTGCTCATCCTGTTGAGCTTATTGGCACATTCCTACCTACCCTACTTTGCTAACATTTACTGCTTCAATCAGGTAATGAAAAAGTACCGATGAAGCCAACCCAACAGTTGATCCCATGATTGGGTTTCCTCATCGTGCTTGATGAAAATTGAGACTGAAATATGTACTGGCAACTGGTGACATATTTGGTCGTTATAGAGAATACATGTTTGAAAACTTGAGCTAACATGAACCTCCATGTAATCTTCTATAGGATCAATTAAAGCATGATGCATGATACTCGTTCCTAGATCTTCTATGACTAGTTGATCAATTGCATCTTCAAAATTAAACCCTGCATTTACAACTTCAACCTTATATTGGAAAACATAATCATCATCAATCTGCCAATCAATAGGTAGTACAATTTCCTCTTGCTTTGGAGAAGGAAGATTTTCCAAGAATTCTTTGAGATCTTGGAAATTATATGACTGAATTTGAGAATCCAAAAGTTTAGTATCATTTTCAAACTTTTCAACAACTAGCTCAAGAAAACAAATTTTAATTTTAGGAGAAAATTTGCTCGACTCCAAAATACGAAACACAATTGTGAAAAAGTCTTTGTCAATGTGAAATTCTACTAGCTTATTCCTGAATTCTTTCAAATCTTCAGGAGATAGAAGATTTACCACATACCCTGTCATCTTGAAGCATCATCAATGCTTTGAAATATGGATTCTTCAGTAGTGAAGTCGCTTGTGAACTTTGAAGCTTGGGATCTTGAACAATGGAGTCGCCAGGTGAATGGTACAACCTTCCTGTGTTTGGCTTCTGTTCAACATCAGAAGTCAAATCTGACCTTGATATATTTTCCTGGAGAAACTTGAAAGCTCATCCCCAGTGGAGTCGCCAAAAATGTTAACGCCCTGTAATTTTCCCAAGGCTATGGAGGTAGTCACAGAGGTAACCTCAGACCACTTGGAGTCTTGGATCTAGCCCTCCAAGACTCAGAGAGGGCTCTCTCTGTATGATTTAGCTTGGTTTGGCATAGAATATTAGGCTAGTTATGAGGGATCGGGTTTTTTGGTTTTTAAATGGTTGGTTTGGTTTGGGACAGCAAGGAGATCCATTGGGCAAATGGGGTCTGCGCTTAAATATGTGATTCACTCTCAGATCTATACAATGCTCTTACACAGGGCAAGGTAGTGGAAATGTTGGATCGAATTAAGTTTGAATGGTATCGATTTGAGGAAGAACTAGGGGAGGAAAAAAAAAAACAAGCAAAGGAGCAACTAAGAATTCCTTAACTGATCTTTTTAGAAGAGAAGCGTAAAGATTATCAAAAGATCAGATGCAGAGTATTTTACCAATAAATTATGCTATGTTACTATCTTCTGACAATAAGAATTGAAAATAGGTGAAAAGATAACAGGAAAATACTTAACAGAGCAAAGAAACGCCACCAACACCTCCACACAAGAATCCTGTAAATACCATGCCCATTACTGATCAATCATTTAATGATTACAGAAAAAAAACATTCTGGAATGGCAAAGCCCACAGTCTAGCCAAAAGGAAAAACCCCTCACAGGTCGAACCTCCCTTTCATCTTTTACATGTCCTAAATAAGAAAAAATGTCTCAACCTTCAAAAGATCCCATCTTTAACTTTGCTTTCTAAAAATAGAAAACAGTTACAATACTGCATGACACCTGTAAATGACCTCCTAAAACAAACAAAACAATAAATTAAAGGAAAAACTAAATTTGGAAACTGTTGCTTGGTCATCTCAAATTTGCTAAAAAGTTGTTGATGCCTATCCCTCAAATCTTGGAAATAATGGCCACTTGTCCCTTTGACTGCTGGTCCTACGCCTGGGAAAAAAGAGATACTTTGCCACCTCCCTCTAACTGCTACCTCAGATTCTGGAGATGATCTTTTTCTTGTTGGCTTTGCTCTTGTAAATGCTCAATTGTAATTCGAATGCCATGCTGGAAAGTGCCACTTGTTCTCTAATGCTATTCCAAAATATTGAACAGATTCGCCACCTGTTCCTTTTCTCCCATGCATACTTGAGTAAAAGCTAGAAAGCAAAGATTTCATCTCGACTATTTGAACCTTGAGGTGCACCAGGTTGGAGTTTATAATAGTGATCCTTCACAAGAAGCATGATTGCCTTGCTCTGTTGAAGAAACCTCAAGCTACTTCCTGATTTATAATTGGCTCTTTAAGTGGCATTGTTGCCTTTAATTTGGGATCCTTTCTGAAATCACAGTCCCTAATTGATTTGGGCCAGAGAGAATGACCATGTATTTCACTTATGAAGAAAAATAAAGTGACTTGCAGGTCTAGATGCAAATCCCACTGTTTGGGTTATTCTCAGGATGTTGTCTTTTGAATATCCTTTAATTATCAATGCCTCAAGGATGGTTGTTAAAATCAGTCTGTGCCTCACACCCAATGAAATCCTATATGTGGGAAATGGATCTGTATTTTATAAAACTGGGACACAGAAACTTTGTTACCATCATGAGTGACTTATGTCAGCACATTGAGCATCAAATGAGTTCACTGAGATACTTTCGATCTCAAGGAGTACTCTGAAACAAGCTTTGAGAATGATAAAAACATATCTTCCAAGAGTTTCATTGGAAAATCAAACTCAGAAAATTTTCCATCATTTAGCACTTGAACTAGATCACTGTCCATAGCAGTTGGAATTCGATGTGAGACGATAATTACTGTGTAATCAGAAAACTAGTAGTGTAGTGTTTTTTGCATAAGATTATCAGTTGCACTATGTACTGAGGCAGTAGCTTCATCAAGGACCAGTATGCAGGTACTCTTTAGCAATGCCCAACCTCTTCGTCACCCTGTATCTCTGTTTGCTCTTGCTTTGAGTAAATCAACACATCTTCATAACCATCTGGAGAAATAATATTGATGGCTACAGCCTCATTCCTCTAACTGTTTTTAGACGTAATGAAATTAATACCAGCCTGACAAACAATACTCCAGGCTGAGCCATTATCACCGTTAAATAGGTGGCATGCAAAAGTGTTGATTTTCCTCCCATATTTGGTCCTGTTAGAAGAATTTCCTGAGGACAATCATGCTCTTCATCTACATTATTGTTAAAAATCTCAAGGTTTGAAATAGTTTGCCCATCGAGCCGAAGTGAGCCCTTGTAGAATTCATATGGAGAAACTGCTCCATTTCGAAGAAAATTGCCATCCAGTTTCATCTTTTGCAAACACTTAAACTCAACATTTTCCACCTGTGCACTTGATGTGCAGAGGATAACTCTCAGCCCTGTTCCTTCCCTAAAGTAGAGTGAGCATATGAAAATGCCTTAATATATTGGTGTATGCGAAAAACAATGAGTCTATCATTATTTACTGGATGTGAGGGGTCTTCTATAGGGTCATTGATAAAGAGTAGATCAATAATCTGTCCACGGCCACGATATACTATGGCTTGGTCCTCCATGCTTATGATTTTGATCTAGCTCTCGAATTCTATAGTGGTCGATGCTTAGCTCTAATATATGCGGGAAAAATGAATTTGAGATTGAGTCTAAATTAGAGCCAATGATTTTAATAAAAACAACTCGTTAATACTCTGTTGGAAAGCATGCTTGGTTTGACAACTTAGCACTTGCTTGATCCCTGCTTTTCCTCTTGTTGGTGATGGCACCTGGAGTTGTAATTTTGACAGTTGTGAAATCATTCTGGCATCTGTGCATGGGGTTTGAAATTTTCTCCAGTTCTAGCGTATACCCGATGATATGAGCCAACGGATAGCCACTTGGAAGTTTGGCATTTGTGTGTTGCCCGATTTTGCGTGCTAACCCCTGACATGTGTTGTGTTGTTGTGTGATAGGTTGCGCTGAGCTGGAGTCTTGCATTTGGGCATTGGCTTGTAGGTTTGTTGCTAACCCTGGCTTGGTGTGCTGGTGCTCCATGTGAATTTGATCTCATGCTTTTGATTATCATGTAGCTTGGTGCTCTGCCTATATGACTTGGGGAAGAAAACCAATAGCTGTGTAAGATCCCTAGTCATGATATCAACTACAGATGGCACATCAACATAAGAACCTGTGCGCATTGCCTGTCAACACCCTGACATTACTTGATATATGAGATCTGGTCAACCCCTGGGCACACAGAGTAATTCTGTTTTTTTTATCTTTAAAGTTTTGGGAATTAATCTCACATTCATGAATAGAAAATAAAACTTAGCATTGATATATGTCAATAACCACAATGCATTCCGATGAAGTGAGCCCGAGGCTATCTACTTGTGCTTGGCCCCGGCTTGTATGTTTGTTGTAGGCTTGTTAAAGGTGCTAAGTCTTGGTGTTGAGTACTTGGAGATTATCCCTCGGCCAACATACCTTTTGGAAAATATTTTTCAAATAGTTTATATTTTGATACGCAAGACAAAAACTCTACATAAAGGCCGAGGGGCCAATTTTGGCTCAAAAACCAAATTTTGGCTGACAAACCAAACTTTGTATTTACCCACAAGAATTAAATTTTTCCATTCAAACCAATGCATAATTTTTTGCTAAAAATGCACCGGAATTTTAACATGCTTCAAAGTTTGCGTGCAAGGTTCTTGGCTTATGCTTGGTCAGAGTCATGCGCTTTCTGTTGCCTTTACATATTTCACTGAACGCCATGAGAAACAGTGTTAAGAACAATCTTTTTTATGCCTTAAATAGATAGATATCAGTCAGAGTACTGATTTCCCTATTATAGGGTCCTAACACCAAGTGTCCTCCTAATGTCGTTTATAGGCACGACATGGGCATCATGGCAGTATGCTTTCTTTAACACTTGCGACACTTGTGAGAAAAATGTGACACTTGTGACCCTTGTAATGACGACACTTGCGACACTATCAAAGTGAGTATTTTTTATGTGTAACAATCTATCGTTATGCGCATAAACCCGCGGTTGAGGGATTCATACATGCAGGAAATACAAATGGTTCTTAAGCGCACATATGTTGGCCACCCTTGTAACCCCTACTGGTACCCCTTGGAGTGGTAGCGCATTAGAAAACACATGTGTACAGATCGACCTAGATTTCCTAAAGGCCTCTTTAGATAAACCTATCGGCCGCCGGACTGCTATAGTGTCACCAAGAATAGCACTCGGGAAGATACTCTCTAGTACCTGGGTAGTCGGGTAGTACGAATAAGGGTACGGTCTATCCTCCTTAGTTAGTGCCTTGAGATATTGGGCCAAGTACTACTGTTGGACTCTACACGTATATCAGAGAGCTATAGCACAGGGAAAACCCTTATCTGTAGAACCCTTAAATACCTAACCCTTGGGGAACATAAACATAAACAAATTAAACTAGCGAGATCTATTGTCACACCTCTGTGTTCAGGTTTCCAAGTAAATACACATTTCTTTCTGGTTAAGATTTCGGGGATTTCAGCACTGCAGCATTCATCCATTAGATTCATCTCTTGTCCCTTATCACATTCATCCATATCATTTTTCTGTAAAAATTTCTGACCCCGACCACTCCCTTTTCAGTTCACCCATCCTCATGGCCCATACCCGTAGCCAAGAAATGGAGTCTCACTTCAACACATTGCAATCTAATTTCCTCGAGACCCAACAAGAAGTGCAACAACTCAGTGCTACTATTGCCTCCTGTGATACATCCATCAATACCACCATACATGCATCCATGTAGTCCTCAATGGCAGAAGTCAAACACGAACTGACCACCTAGCTTGAATCTGTCTTTGCATCACTCTGCACCAAACTCAAGATCCCTACCGATGACTATTTTCCTGATGCACATACAAAGACTGAAGGTGAAACTTCTTCCCATTCCTTTCAGCCCCATCACTTTCAATGGGACATACACCTTTCGCGGGTGGATGTAACCAAATTTGATGGCTCGGACCCCACTGGTTGGGTCACCCAAATGGAACATTATTTCTCTCTCTACAATATTACAGATGACTTGGATAAACTCTAGTATGGTGTTCTCCATCTAGATAAAGAATGTTGGCAATGGTGGTAATGGAGAAAAACTTCCTGTCAAGGGTATATTGCTTGGACCCAATTTGTGACTGAGCTTTATGAATTCTTTGACACTAACACCAACCATTTGGGTTGTTTGACAAAATTGAAGCAATCAGGAATAGTAGAAGACTTCATAGCTACAATTGAGCACCTGGCTTTCCGAATAGAGGGCGTGACTAATGATTTCTTTCAAGAGTGTTTTATCAGTGGCCTCAAGGAGGAGATTCAGGCCCATGTCCTCATGGCTTGACCTATGACTTGGGTGGAGGCTACTAAAAAAGATAAAGAAGAACAACAAATTGTTTCCTCTCAAAACCGTAAGCCTTCCTTTATCCTTCGCCCTAAACCAGTAAACCCCACTACTCCCTCTGCCCCATTAAAGATCCAAAAATTGACCAGGGCTGAAATGGTTGAATGCCAACTCAAAGGCCTCTATTATAATTGTGATGACAAATATTTCCCCAGCCACAAATGTAAGGAACAAAACCTTTTTATGGCCATCTCTGAGGATATTCTGGAAGAGCATGTTGACACTCCCCTTGTGCCCGAGTCACTAGAAATCACTTACATAAACCCTCCCTCTGACCCTCCTGAAGTGGAACTGATCATTTCCCTCAATGCTCTCACTGGCTTCTCTTCCCCCCAAACTCTCAAGTTAATCGGTTACATCAAGCACCGGAAGGTCATCATTCTGGTTGATAGTGGCAACACTCACAATTTTATTCATCGTTGCATTGCCCAAGAAACCCATTGCTACATCCATGTTGTCAACAATTTCCAAATCATGATTGCCAATGGTGGTTCTATGAAATGTGGTAGGCGCTGTGAAAATGTGTCTCCAAATCAGTGACTACCACCTAAAATCCCATATGTTTGCTATTGACATGAGCAGTTGAGACATTGTGTTGGGTGCAGGCTGGATAAGGACTTTGGGTACCATTCTCATGGATTTTTAGAACTTAACCATGCAATTCAACCAAGGAGGCCACCAATATAAATTCCAAGGCATCACTACTCATTCACCTAAGGTCATCAGTTCTCATCACATGGAAAAAATGCTCAAAAAAGGTCATTCTGGTGTCATTTCCCAACTCCACGCCATACAAGCCACAGAGACACCCCCAGTGCACCAAGACCTCCAAGCCCTCCTTTCTAAAAATAAAATGGTATTTTCCACTCCCCAAGGACTCTCTACTTCCCACCGTGTTCATGATCATTCCATTCCCCTTGTCCCAGGAAGCCTTCCCCCAAATATCCGTCCATATCGCCACCCCTTTTCACAAAAAAATGAAATCGAAAAAATGGTCTAGGAACTCCTTACTGCAGGCATCATCCGTCCTAGTATGAGCCCTTACTCATCTCTGATCATCATGGTACTAAAGAAAGAAGGTTCTTGGAGAATGTGTCCTGACTTCTATGCTCTCAACAAACTGACCATCAAAGACAAATTTCCCATTCTTTTCATTGATGACCTCCTGGATGAATTGAGTGGTGCCCAATTATTTACCAAACTTGATCTTTTCTCGGGCTATCACCAGATACGTATGAAAGAGGTCGACATTCCCAAGATCACCTTTCACACTCATGAGGGCCACTATGAGTTTTTGTTCATGCCCTTTGGCTTGTGTAACGCCCCCTCCACCTTCCAGAGCCTCATGAACCATGTCTTCCACCCTTTTCTTCGTCATTTTTTCTTAGTTTTCTTTTATGATATCCTCATCTATAGAAAAACCTGGACATACCATCTTACTCATGTGGATCAAGTTCTCAGACTACTCTCTCAGCACCAACTTTTCCTGAAACAGTCCAAATGTACTTTTGGTGCCTTAGAAGTAGAATACTTGGGTCATCTGGTGGGAAAGGATGGCGTCAGGGTGGACCTGTAAAATATTCAAGCTATGCAAGATTGGCTGCACCCAAAGACTCTCAAAATATTGCATGGATTTTTGGGCCTAACAGGGTATTATCGCAAGTTTGTTAAGAACTATGGAAAGATTGCAACACCTCTCACGACTCTCCTCAAAAATAACTCTTTCACTTGGACTCCAGCAGCTGCTCAAGATTTTCAAACCTTGAAGACGACCATGTGCACCACTCCAGTTCTGTCCCTTCCCGATTTCAAAAATACCTTTGTGTTGGAATGTGACACCTCAGGGAAAGGAATCAGCGTTGTCCTTATGCAAGCGGGTCGACCTTTGGCCTTTACCAGCAAACAACTGTCTGAAAGGAATCTGGGCAAACCCATTTATGAAAAATAAATGTTGGCAATTTTTCATGTCGTTGAGCTGTGGCATCCTTATCTCTTGGGGAAATGCTTCCAAATTAAGACCGACAATCAAAGGCTCAAGTAATTTCTACAACAACGCATTTCCTCCCAGGAGCAACAAAAATGGGTGAATAAGCTCTTTGGATATGATTATGAGATCATTTACAAGAAGGGAAAAGACAATGTCGTGGTAGATGCACTGTCCCAGAAATATGAAGACAAAGGATCCCTTTTTTCCCTTTCCTTCATTGTACCCGATTGGCTCCAAGATGTACGCCAGGAATGGCTTCAAGATCCCAAAAGTTTGCATCTGATCCAACAACTGTAGAACAAGGCTCCAGCTCCCCCAGGGTACTCCTGGCTCTAGGATGAGCTTCAATACAAAGGCCTCTTGTATTTAAGTAAACAATCCAAGCTCAAATCCACTGTACTTTTTGAGCTTCATGCTACACCCACAGTGGGGCACTCAGGGTTCACCAAAACATATGACCGAGCTGAATGTTCTTTTTTCTGGGATGGTATGAAACATGACATCCGTAAGTTTGTCGCTGAATGTGAGGTGTGTCAATGCAACAAGGGAGAAATAGTCAAATCTCCAGGCACCCTCCAACCGCTTCCGATTCCCCTTGCTATTTGGAAGGATATCTCTATGGACTTTATTACAGGCTTACCCAAATTGGGGAATAAATTAGTCATAATGGTGGTGGTGGATCACCTTTCAAAGTATACTCATTTTTGCGCTCTTCACCACCCATTTACTGCATCTACGGTGGCTCAAATTTTCATGGACTAGGTCTTCAAGATTCATGGCATGCTGCACTCTATTGTTTCTGATCGTGACCCAACTTTCACAAGCAATTTTTGGCAAGAATTGTTTAAGATACAAGGCACACAATTGCATCTCATCTCAACTTATCATCCCTAGACAGATGGTCA
The DNA here is from genome assembly GCA_009831015.1 of Picea engelmannii. Lineage (NCBI taxonomy): Eukaryota > Viridiplantae > Streptophyta > Pinopsida > Pinales > Pinaceae > Picea > Picea engelmannii. Next base: position 11,960 of record WSFP011415952.1, read on the forward strand.
AACCGAATTTGTCAACAAGTGTTTGGAAACATATCTGAGGTGCTTTACCTCTGAAAAACAACACCAGTGGGCTCAATGGTTACCCCTCGCCGAATGGTGGTACAACACTACATACCATACAACCACTTGCATGACTCCTTTTGAAGTGCTATATGGACAGAAGACACCTTCAGTTCTCTCATACTTACCAGGTAGCTTGAAGGTCCAGGGGGTTGACCAAACACTTACAATATGAGAGGATATCTTTCGTACCCTTAAATAGAACTTGGTCATGGAACAAAATTGAATGAAGCAAAGCAGATCAAGGTCACTCCAAATGTCAATTTGCAGAAGGGGATCAAGTGTTTTTGAGACTGAAGCCATATAAGCAAACTTCCCTCAAGGCCGAGCATTGTCAGAAGCTAGCACCCAAATTTTATGGCCCTTGCATAGTTCTCAAGCATGTAGGACAAGTCACATATCAGTTATCTCTGCCCAGTTAGTCGAAGCTACATCCTATTTTTCATGTTTCATGCTTGAAGAAGGTGATTGGAACCAGGTGCCAAATTCAAACCAACCTTCCAGAGTTAGCTAAAGAAGGATCCATTTGGCTACAGCCAGAAGCAGTTTTGGACCAGTGTGAGCGTTGCCTGCGTCAGAGAACCATCAAGGAAGTGCTAGTATAGTGGAAAGATATGACTCCAGCATATGCCACTTGGGAACCAGCTACCATTCTGTAGCAGTTTCCACATCTCAAGCCTTGAGGACAAGTTTGTTTTTAAGGGGGCGGACATGTTAAGGTCCTAACCCACACATAGGTAGATCAATCTATTCAGATGTAATAAAGGTCAATATTAATAAGGCCTTTCAATAAAGTAGAATAAGGCGTATGTAAGAAGACCTAATAGAAGCTTCCTCTTCTAGAAGGATCTTCCTCTAGATGCTTCTCTTAATAGACATATTTAGTATAAATAAGGGTCAAGGGTATGAAAACCCTAGCTTGGAGATTATTGTAATAGAGCATTGCTCGACTGGAGGTTGCCCCCTCGAAGAGGCCTGTGAACATTGCTTTCTGAATCAAAGTGTTATTTCAGTTGTTGTTCTCATATTATTTTTGTGTTATTGTGGATGATTATGATAGATATATTATTGTTATTCTTCCATTCCTAGAATTTTATTTCTGTTCTTCATATTTATTAGATCTGGTATCTTGCACAGTTGTAGCTTGGACTCAAACATTTGTAATTTGACATTCCACCATTAATAGAAATGACAGTTTTTCCTATTTTACATTTCTGTGTAATGGATGTTGTGTTATGAATGCCATTTACATGCAATCAAGTTGTATATGAATGTTAGAAATCATCTACAGGGATAGAGATATAGTTTTATATCTGTGAGTTTGTAGAGTTAAGTCTGGTTCTCTAGGCTAAGTGCAAGGAGTGCACGACAGAGAAATGAAACTATGTTAGTCGATGCAAGAAGTGTGTGTCTAAATTCAGTGGAGTTAGAAGAGAAGCTTCCAGGAGGGCACACCAGATTAATTCACAAACTCAGGGAGAAATTTCAAGGTGGTTAAGTGCCTTCGAAGGAAACAATATGTGGGAGGAAACATAGCTTAGATTTATTGAACACTATGAAATACTCTTCTAGGAGGGCACCGAGCTAGTGCGAGCATGCACAAGAATAACACCTTTAGAAGTGTTGAAATCCTTAGGAGAATCCTATAATTACTGAACATTCTGAGAAAGGAAGGCTTTTCAAGAGTGCATCGACAAAGGAAAGGATATGCCATAAACCTTTATGTAAGGCTAAGGGAGAATCCATCGAAGAATTGAGACAAGCGCAAGGAGTGCGCTGAGAGAGACTGTAAGTCCATATTACAAGCTCAAGAGGAAGAGAGATACTCTACCAGGAAGGCAGGAGGGAGTCCACCAAAGGACGCAAAGGAACTGGGAACCTTAGAGGTTTTCAAGTTGAGAAAATTCATAGAAGAGTCTGTGCAGAACTCTGCAAGGGGTACAGAAGGTACTCAAGAATGGCCTAAGTCTCGAAAGTATAATTTGCACTAAGTGTGCAAAAGATTCGAGGACTTGTTGAAGTCCTGAAGACAACAAAATTATCCATCACTGAGTAGGAGACAGGTGGCATAAGATCAAGGGGTTCGGGAGTAAGAACTTCAAGAGATTTGTTGAAAGAAAACAAGGATATTCGCAAAGTTGCGAAGAGTGATTTCAATCTAGACCATTGGATCTGGAAGGGTACATGGAAAAGATCCATGCACTTTGGAGGAAGAACCCTTTGGAGAAAAATAGAGGAGAGAATAACCGAAGAGCTGGGAAAGCCGAAGTAATCCTAGTCATCCATTGCAATAGGATGTGTGGTGAGATATCAACAGTACACTAATACGCAAGTTGGGGAAAAGTAGAGATGAGAGAAGAGAGGACTCACGATTTCCAACTCACGAAGATGATCACAACTGTCGATCGTGAGGAGAATGTGGACCATATATCTAGTCCCATGGAATTTGTCGATTCGAAAATTAGGGAAAAGGAGTAAGCAGATAGAAAAAATTACGAAGTACATGATCACGATGATAAATGGCCCACAGTCATAGTTCATGGTTACATCAAGGTGAAATCCTAGTATGGAGAGCTAGTGGCGTTGGAATTAACAGTTGAAGAGTGCTAAGAAGAGGGTCGATGGGTGCTATATAACCTGAGCCAAGAAAGAAAAGGACTTGTGTTAGGTTAAATCGGTTCCATCAAGAGCCTGATGACCCATTCGGTTCGATGATTTGAATGATCCTATATCGAGAGGTCGAGTCAGCCTTGAAGGAGAAGAGGGGAGGTTGATGTCACGATTTCTATTTCTCTTCTATTATAATAGATCTGGTACCTTACAATTTCAAAGATATTGTTATTTGTGACATAACCCCCTTGGATTATAAAAACATATGTTGGGTAATCCATATTATTTTGATCACTTCACCCAATATGATGCTCACACTAACTCCTACACACTCACTAAATATGGTTGCAAACCTAAACTATCCCATATCTCTTACAATGATGTTGTAAGGCACATGGTTCTCCATAAGTGCCTACAACTTGGAATTCTTCATGGAACCAAATTTTATATTATTCATCCACAACTAAACTCCCAACCTCATATATTTCACACTACAAGATCAAAGTATGTGCCCCTTAATATCCACCCTTGCTAGAAACCTCAACATCCTCCTCAACATTCTACATAAGAAAAAATATGCATTCCTTTTATTGGGGTGCATTTTGGAATTCATTGTTATAATGTCATTTGACACCACAAATGCTCATGATGACCCATTGGACTCAGTTAAATCCCTTTCCCTACTTGCAGGAGAAAAATACCCATTTTCCTCCATAAACATATCCTAAAAAATCCCATTTTTCTTGATGTATGTGAATCTCCTTAAAGATAATAGCGTACATACGTGACTTTCTAGTTAGCAACATGCGTACATGTTTAATTGGATAAAAAAATAATAATGAATCCCAATATTTCGAGCGGAGTTGATGGGTTCCTAATGTTCCCAACCTATTGTAACCCATTCATAACTACTCCAACTATCAAAAGGGAGTATAAAACAGAGCCTTGGGATGGAGGAAAATCATATTAAAGAGATGGAGCCTTACATTGGAAGTTTCCTTATAGCATTGCAAGCCCCCGTTTCCCTATTTTTTTGAGATTGTCTTCCCCCCTAAAAACCTTTTATTCTAGGATTTGTGTTTCCATTTATCTTATTAGGAAGAAATACATTGCTTCCTTGGACCCGTTGGAATGCAAAGCTTCATAGGTGATCTTATAATTTCATCCCTTAGGTGGAGGAACTTGGATCCTAGTTCCGGGATTGTGAAGCGACAGTTAAAGGTTGTAACCAATCCCTTTTGATATTATCAATAAACAAACTGCCATTCTCATCCACTGTTCTTTTTTAATTCACGATTTTAATGATGTTATGTGTATCTTATTTTGAATCTAACATATAATTTGAATCGATTGTATATATTTAGTTAGTGGATAACTACTTTCTTGTAGTTGCATTTTGTTTGCAGGACCTTTAGAGGGTTGTTCTGAAGGAGTTCATGAGAAAAATTCCTCAAGAAATATCTTCTTCAAACGTAGGGTTACAAGCATGTTATTATTCCTTTATTCTGAAAGTTAGTTATTTCTAATTTATTTTCTAATTAGAGGTTGAATGGAGTCTTTTAAGGGCATTGTTCTATTGTGGCCTTGACCCAAAGCCACATGACTTAGATTTTTGTAACATAACTGGTGACTCCACTAGGGAATATATCTCCCTTTTGGGTCAATATAGGATGCTTGCATGGATTTTATTTGGTTTTCTTGATTGCTTCTTGTTTTTACTATTAATTTCAATCTTCTAGAAACCTAAGCCTCTATTTTTCAGTCCTTGAGTCCAGTCTTTTCTTGTTTTTTCTTGAATTTCTGGGTATTTTACGTGTTTTTATTCAATAACATATGCATACATATGTGGGTTGTAAGAGGGAAGGTTGTGTACATATGCTCCTTTCCTTGGTAATAGTCGTGTACATGTCTTATAAAGAGGTGTTTGTGCCTTTTTTCTTGGTCAAGGTCTTGTCTTGGTCTTTGAGGGTCCTGTTGGGATTTCTTGGTTTCTGTATATGTCCTTAGCAGTCTTAGAAGTCAATATTGTTTTATATAACTAAAATAAAAATAAATTATTTTGATGTTTCTATGCTTCTGAGTCATTCTTGGATTTTCTTTTTGTTTTCCATTATTATTTGGCTCTCTTTTGGTGTATCTTCTACATTTTGGGTTTTGGGTTTTTTGACATAATTTTCCAAGTTTTTCTAAGTGTATAGTCCCTTTCCATTGATAATAATTGCATACATATGCTACTGTTACATAGGATTAAAGCACATACATATGATGAAAAAAATGTGTAAGTGTTGGGTCATGTACGAAACCTATAGAAGGTAAAAGCACATGCATGCACACCTTGTAGAAGGCCAAAATGTGTAGATACATCACATATAGAAGGAAACGTTTCATACATAAGTCATACCTACTCCATGCAATGACATGTTTTATTTTTTTTTTCAACCTTTTTGAAGGCATGTTTTAGCTAGTTTGGGGGTATTTTTGGGGGAGTTTGGTCCCGTAAATTTTTTTGTCTTATAGGAGGTTGGTAAGGCATTAAATATGATTAGAAAACAAAGTTTTTGATCCATATTTTTCTCCATTTTATCCCTTGGATTGCATGACATTAAGACTAGTCTTGTTCTCATGATCTCAATTGTTTGGTCATTTTTGTGGTCGTTTTTAAAAATTGAGTTTGTATTTGAGTTTGATACTTCTCTTTTGTACTTTCCTTGGATTTTTCAAACATAAAACAACTATTTTTTATTTTTTTAACATCTTTTATTTAGTTTTTCTTTGTTAGAAAGAAGAAAAATATGAAAAACCCTAGTTTGTTGCTAGTTAGGTTTCTTTCTTTTTGGTGCTCTGCTTTGTTTTATTTTTGAAAAAGAAAAAGATATTAGAAAAAGATTTTGTTTTCTTCTCATCTTGAAATCATTTCAAAGGAAAAATAACAAATAACATCCTTGTTCTTGTTGGAGATACTTCACACACACCTAGGATTTGTTTTTCCTAAGCTTTCCCCTATGTTTATTAGTCATTATTCAATATCGTATAGTTTAGGGACAATATTTCTCTAGGAGAATATTCTCTTCAATTCACACTTCAGTTTGATCAAATGAGTAGAGTCTACATGCCACATTGGGGTTATCACCATGCATCATTTGGATCATCACCAGCTAATGCACATTTCCCTTGGGATTATCACCAGACTAGCACATTACTCATGATTCCCTGATATCCTCCTCACTTCCCTTTATTTCAATTATTTAACTGAATATTGAGAGACTAGTTAACTCATACTAGGTCGCAATTCACTCCTGTAACTTCCTAAGAGACTAGACTAGGTGGCAGTATACTCATGTAACTATTGGTGTGTGTCTAGATCACTCTAGACCACCACTATGGTGCATTGGATTCTCCCCCACTACGCATTAGTTGAGTTATATAGAGTATATCATGTGTAAATTATCATTTATTCATTTGGTTAATGAGAATTCTTCCATTCTTTCTCTCTTTCTTTTCTTTTCTCATATTTTCTCTACAAATTGTGTGTGTCATTTGATAGATAGATCTTTTCTGTGATGGTTCAACACATTTAAATGGTATCAAAGCTGACGAACTTCGAGGGAAAATAAACACCAAATTATTTTTGCAGGTACCGAAGATTGAAGACAGCAGAAAAATGGAATTTCCAAAAGAATTCATTCTTACAGTGTACAATTCATTTGCATGAAAGGAGAAGTTGATAATGCATCTTTGAGGTAGAGTATTATATAGGTTAAACATGAACATAGAGAGATAACCAACATCAGCCATAGAAAAATCCAAGTATATAAATCGAATGGATGAAGTGTTTGGAACAGTTTGCAGTCTCATTTCTCCTGAACTCCTCTTTCACATAACCTATTGTAAAACCCCCAATGAATCTTGGATCACCATGGAAGGTATTTTTGATAAACAGGATGAGATGAGGGGACATATTCTCAAGGTAGAATTGCTCACTTTGGATCCAAAAATCTTTTACAATATCCAAGATTTCTTTATCAACTATAAGGATTTGTTGTCGCAAATCAAGGCTTGTGGGGTTGATAAATCTAAGGAGGAGGAACAAATGGTTATTACCATTCTCTCCAAACTTGGTCTAGAATACTTAGTGTTTGTATCTACATTTGATTCAGTTAGGCTCACCTCTGGAGCCACCTGGACGATTCCCTTTCTTGAGGCCTTTATCAAGTCTCTGACACAAGAGCAGAACAAGCTCATAAATATGGGAAAAATCAAAGGCACATGCACTTACTGTAAAAGATGGTAGTGGTCATCAATATCAGAAATATAAAGACAAAGACAAAAGGAAAACACATGCAAATCCAAAGAAGGAAGGGTACTCAAAACCCTTCAACGATGCCTCCGGGTCCAAAGGTGGAAAGGGAAGAAAAGGGGACAAATGCACTTATTGCCATAACGGATTCCATCCAGAATCCACATGTATGCAGAAAAGGATAGATCAAATTACCCAAATACTTCAGCAAAACAACCTTGGATATCGCATCCCTGAGGGGGCCAAGAAGAAGAGGCCAGAAGATCAAAATCTCAAGAAAGGAAGTTCTAGCCATGCTTTGATTGCCAAATATTCCTCTCCCAATGCTTGGATCGTAGATTCAGGTGCATCACACAACATCTATTCTAAAAAATAATTATATTCTTCATTTTATGCATGAAAAGGTCCTCCTATTCTAATGGGGGACAACTCTCCATTCGATTTCACTGACAAAGGAAGAATTGAACTCACAAATGGAAGATTCAAGAATGTGCTACATGTTCGCAAACTTTCCGTCAATATTCTCTATGTGTATCAGATGACAAAATATGGCACCAGAAAGAGAGTCATATTCACACATGATGTAGTGGATATCTATGACATGCAAACCAATTCCAAGGTTTCTACCAGTGAAGTAAATCATTAATTTAGATTCTACACATTTTCAGAATTTACTGAACCAAATTTTGCATTACTTCTTACCCATGCTGATGAAATAAGTAGGATATGACAAAAAATGTTCAAGCATTTAAATTTCAAATATATGCAACAACTTAGAAAACAAGGAATGTTTGATGGTTTAGATATTATCCACTTCTCCAAAAGAATTTGTGAGGGACATGTTCTTGAAAAACACCCTCAAGAGAAATTCAACAAAGGAAAGACTCAGAAGGATTCCTTTCCTTTAGATCTGATCCATAGTGACCTCATGGGCCCTCTTCTGCATCCATAAATTAGTAAATAAAGGTACATGCTCATTTTTGTTAATGATTTCTCATGCTTCACATGGATTTTCTTTCTCAGGCAAAAATCAGAGGTCTTTCAACACCTCAAATATTTCAAAGCCCTTGTTGAGACACAATCAGGAAATAAAATTAAAGTCCTCCAAAAATATAATGGGGGAGACTATGTTAACCATGAGATAAAAATATTTGTCATGAGGGAGGGATTCAGTTGTAGCACATGGTTCCCTATACTCTGCAACAAAACATAGTTGTTGAGTGGAAAAAAAGATCTCTAAAAGAGATGGCATCTTTGCATGCTACATGCAAAGTCACTTCCACAGATATTATGGGTTGAAGCACTTAATTGTGAAACATACAACCAAAAAATATCTTCCCATAGATATGTCAAGGATAATATCCCCTACAAGGTTTGTAATTGCCTCAAACCGGAAGTGACCTACTTCCGTATTTTTGGTTCACGTGCATAGTCCTGGATTCCCTATGAGAAGAAGAAGGAAAATGATCCACAGAGCATAGAGTGTATCTTTGTTGGATACCCCGATGACGCAACCTGCCCTCACTGGCGCGGTCGCTCCACCAGGACCTCCTCTCGCTTAGGCCTGAAGGGTCCAAGCCCTTCCTATTCCCCTCGGGAATGATGTACCCACAGATATACTTCCACACGATTCTCCCTTCAAGACTCGGGAGATCGGACCTCGCGATATCGCGAGTCTCACAGCCTCGTTCCTTTACCTCTTCAAACCCCGATCCCCGATCTCCCGATAGTCAACGGTCAACGCTCGGGTATCGGGCTTTTATCTATCGGGATATCGCCACTGACTATGTCAATCACTTGACTCTCCAAACTCCGAATGCCGCGGTGCCGAGTTCTCGCTACAACGCCACCTGTACCCGACTATGCCTCCGGGTCCCACGCTGCCACGTCAACCTCAGGGTTTCGCGGATCGCGAACCCACAATGCAAATTTTCCTTGTTGCTGGAAACCCCGAAGGCTGAGACCCCGATGTTTTCGGATCTGTGCCACCTGTCCGTGCTCGAATCGATGGCCCCTATCGTATCGGGAAATCGCACTTCGCGATTTCAAAGTGCATGTGACTCTTGCACTCACCAACCCCGATTCTTCGATACGCGATGGCCAACGGTCCTTCCACTGCCTGAGGGTTAACCTCCTCGCTTCTTCTCCCAGACCCAATGATCCTCGGGACTTCGCGAATATGCGCGACGATTTAGCTCGTCGATTCTCTTCCTCTATGAAGAGACTTCCGCTCCGCCACCTTCATCCTGTGCGGCTCCACTGGGCAGATTTCTTCAGTGAACGAAAGGAGCTATCCCTCCTGAGCTTTCACTAGCTCGAACTCCTTCAAGGAATTCTCGAACCTGCTCCCTGTGCTTGATCTTCAATCACTTCCCTAAGTGTTGAAGTCTTCTGGGTCCCTGTGCATTCACTCTTGCAACAGTTCACCCTTTCCTCTCCTCAGACTTGCCACTGAGGTTCACCCTTTCCTCTCCTCAGACTTGCCACTGAGGTTCACCCTCGACCTGCACTCCCCTGCCCGGCTCGAGTAACCCAACTCAACTCTGGGTGAACAAGAACCAAGGTTCAACAGCTTAGCCTCCTCGACACACTCTATGCGGAGGTATTCAACTGCACTCGATGCAGGAATCTCCTAGCCTAAGCAGAGAAACAATTGAATCTCATTCTCTCAGGTTCCTAACCTGATATGAAATCACATAAGACGCATATAACAAATAAGCATAAAATGAAGCAAACATACACAAGCACAATATCAGCAACACACAGAGCTCAAACGCGTCCATGGAATTAAATCAGGGCTCTTCCTATTAATTCAATAACTGTACATGGAGGTTCCTTCACAAGCTCTCTGCTCTGCTCTCTTCTTCTTCCTGTATGAATGAATCAGAGTAATACAAAGATACAAGGGAGGGTGTCTATACTCCAGTTTCCCTCTCAAACGGTGACTGTCTAATCTACAGTTAATTATCCTAGCTACTTGCATTAAAACTAAATAAATGCCTCATCTACCTAAGGAGGAGAGCTTATCCGCTCAAGGTCCGTTACAATCTATAAGTGCGCTTCATCACATCAAAACATTAATGCTTGGCGCAGCCATATATTACAATGGTTCAAAAATTTAAATGTTGACGCTCTCCAGTTGTTCCCTTTCCTCCTCGCGCTGGCTCGCTTGATCGAGTGAGCGATGCTCCTGGATCACCCGACAGTGTGAAGGGATACAAACTCATTGATATTTCCTCGGATTATATCATCATTGAGCATAGTGTCCAATTCAAGCAAAGTGTCTCACATGTACCTCAACAACTGCATGCAAACAATTTTGTTCTTCCACCTATCAGAGATGATGAGCACGCACATGCCAATTCTTCTTCAGATGAGCATTTTGATTCATAGGATTCAAATGATCTAAATAGAGAGTCATTATAGTTGGATGCAAATTCAGTGCATGCAAATGCATGTGTAGATTCAGAGAAGAGGATTGAGTGGTCCAAGACTACTCTTCAAGATGAAAGAGATCTTGTTGGGGATCCAACTGATACTAGGAGGACTCGATCTGATTTTGAGGAGGCTCCTCTTGCACTCATTGCCATTGAACCAATGCCACCCATGCATATTTTCTTGGTTTAGTCTTTAGATCCACAGTCCTATGGAAAAGGATGTTAGAAATCCATTTTGGGAATCCTCCATGTAGGAGGAGTAAAAATCCCTCCTCGAGAACTAGAGTTGGGATCTAGTTCCCCTTCCTTCAGAAACTTGTTAGGTGCAGATGCGTCTATAGGACCAAGAGAACAGGAGATGGACATGTTAGCAGATACAAATCCAGGCTAGTTTCCAAAGGATTTCATCAGGTGCATCACATTGACTATGCTAAGACCTTTTCTCCAATAGAAAATATGGATTCCATACGTTTGACACTTTCCATTGTGGAAAACAAGGGATGGGAATTTCATCAAATGGACGTGAAGAATGAATTTCTTCACAATGATCTCTCTGAGGAGATCTATATGGATCAACCCTAGGGATTTATGTAGGATTCCTCTTTGTTTTGTCAAATAAAGAAGTCTCTTTATGGCCTCAAGTAGGCTTCGAGGGCATGGCATGGAAATATGGAATCCTACCTGCTGTCACAGAACTTTGTATGTTGTAAGTCAGACCTAAATGTTTACATCCTCAGGATGAATGATTCACTTCTATTTCTATTTATGTATGTTGATGATTTGTTGATCACCAGTTGCTTGACTTCAACGATTTTTGCATTCAAGAGGTTTCTACATTATATGTTCTTGATGTGGGACATAGGTCCACTACATTTTTTTCTTGGACTCGATTTTAGCCAGGATGCATCAATCATCAAATTGTCTTTGGCAAAGTATGCACAAGATTTCCTTGAGATATTTCACATTATAGAATACAAGTATGCTCCAAATCCTTTCCTATCAAATTTCATAATTGAGGATGGTAGGGACACTCCATTGGTTGACTGCACACTATACAAAAAACTAGTGGGGAGCTTGTTGTATATCACACACTTAAGACTAGACCTCTCCTATGCAGTTGGAGTAGTCTCGAGGTTCATGCAAGAGCTGCATGAGATACATTGGAAGGATGCAAAGTGTATCCTTTGATACATACATGGCACCATAACCTTTTGGATTCACTATGCATCAAGCTCTACATTGGACCTCATCGGGGTCACTAATTTTGACTGGGATGGCGATATCATTGATCACAAGTCAACATTTGGTTACTCACTCATTCTTGGTTCTGGGCCTATTTGTTGGTCAAGAAAGAAGCAGGATGCTATTTTTGTATCTTC
>ML862108.1:2809-23742 GCA_009831015.1 Picea engelmannii
GGTGGCGACATCTTTGGATGTAAGCGGGAATAGTGATTTAAGGAACATGTCTAATCATTGTTGGGGGGTGGTATCATTATTGAAAATTATTCTTTACTGACACCATTCATGAATATAATCAAAACTGTGGATGGTTATGGTATTTTTAAACTCAAAGAAAATATCCAAACCAATATCATGGAACACAAGTAGTTGAAATAAGGATAGGAAGGATTTTTCCAATGATTCAAACGTCTCATGGGACCTTGATTTCTCATCCATGTACCATTTGGAAGATGGACCTGTGAGTTTTCTTTGGAAAAATATCAAACTAATGGAGTCATCCATGATTCTATTGGAAGAGCACCATAGGTGAAATGAAATGATATGGTTGGATGGGTCTTTTCCCATTTTTCCTTCAAACTTTGTGAATTCGGAAGGTAACTTGGTGGGAACATTCATCCAAGCAGGGTCATGTAGGATTGGATCATTCATTAGTTTTTTCAAATAAGGGATATTGAGTGATGCCAAATATGGCATGGAAAGAGGTGTTCATCCATGGTGTGTGAGGGTTGAGAATTATTTCCTCGTAAGGAAGGCTGGGAGTTTGTACCTTGTGAAGAGGGTTTGGATCCACCTCCTTATGATGGAGGACTAGTTGGAGGGTTATTTGGGATATTGGTTCCAAGAAAGGTGGAACCAAGAAAGGATTATCCTAAAATATTTTCACTCACTAGTGTATGTTATGGTTGAGATGATATGTCAACCAAATTGGTGACACATCCAAATATTGAAGGGAGGTTCTGTAGGCTTCTAGAATGACGTGGGTTTTGTGGTTCCCCCATAATTCTGGACTTGGTAAGGATGTGCATGAGTGTTGATGAGATAAATAAATAAACAAGTTATTTTCATACTTTGCGGACTATCTCAACAATTACATTTATAGCTGCATGGGATCAATGGTCATGCATAAAAAAAATAAACAATGTAGGGTAGTTTGGGTTTTTTTCACATGGGGAAAAGAAAGTAAAATGCATTTTTCCTAATAGATGTAATGTACTTCCTCTCAAAATATCACCAGGAATTCCAAAATCACTCAAGAATGGGGCATCAATCCATTAGAAGATTAAATAATGAAGGTATGAACAATCAATTATAATGAGGGGTGAATGGGGCATATTCAAAATTGTTCAAAATATGATTGAGGAGTGACTGAAGCCCACAACCACCACCTGCATGGAAAAAACCTAAATTTGAAAACTAAGCTACCTCAATCAAGCACAACATTTATATTTTTGGCCTCGGAAAGGGGTAACGGGATAGATTATGTCCAAGAGTTCGGTAACTCAAGGAGGAATGCACAAAATAACCAAACCTTAGCCTTCGACCCTTCACGGGTATCTCCCTTCCTTATGGTGTAGGAATTCTTGATTTAGAGGATTTTGGTTTCCTATTTCACAACTTGTAAGTTTCAATGAGAAATGATAATGGGGAGTTATTTGGATGGTTATCCCCGAGATCTTAACTTAGACTAAAAATGTCTTTTGTTCTCCTCCTATGGGGGTTAAAGTTGAGGTTCTTAATGGTTTATTTTAGGATTTTAAATGGGATATGATATTGGGGTCATGAACCAACCTTGTTGATTAAAATGTTGTGGGAATGGGGAGAAGAGAATACTATGGTTCTAAATATATAATAGATATTTTTTCGTGTGTCGTGAGGTGATTTTGTATTCAAGAAGTGATGGTGTCAAATTATTTTCAATAAGTTAAGTTTAATATTTTTAACATGTGGACATCAATTGGTCATTTACAATTCTTGTTTAACTCTAACATACTAAATTTCAAGACAATCCTTGCAAAATATTAAAATATCTAGATCACTAGCATGGTGGACATGTGGGTCCTTACTCTTGATCCTTTAAAATTTCTAGAATGATATCTAATCTAAGAAAACCTTGAAACACTTCCTATATTGCAAACATTTGGGCATGTATGGGCCTTTACAAATGATTTAAACATCCTAGGTTTGTTTTTTTTTCTCAAAAACTTTGAAACTATCCTAAGATTGCAAACATGTGGGAATGCATGGGCCCTTACAAATCCTTTAATATTTTGTTTCAAAAAGAAAAATAAGAGGTATTGGCCTCTTCTAATTTCTTGATTGATTAAAGGGATATGGAGTTTCTTAAGATACCCTTTTTTTTATTCCCCCAAATCAATCAAAGGTGCAAGGGAAAGAGAATAATCAAGGATATTAAAGTCACCTCCTTGTCTCGATTTAGTTGATGATTGTAAAAGAAAAAGATTAAATTTAGAGCTCAAATCATATACTAAGACATCCATGTGGCAACAAAGAAAGGGAAACATGTTATGGGTTTTTTCATCTCTTTAAATGTCTATGTGTGGACAAATACTAGTGCAAGAAATAACTCTAAGTCTACTTTTATGGTTATACAAAATGTTGAAAAATAAAATTTAAACTAATTAGTGAAATCATGCTTGAAATCCCTTACAATCAGTGAGAGAGAGGATTTATACATGCCTGTAAGTTTTTATAGCTGTAAAAAGTGTGTAGTCTGCACAAAAATAAAACAAGAAAAATGTGCAACTCTATGATGTATGCACATCTGTTTTTCCTAAACCCATGCAAACATAGAGAAATGGCGGGACCAAAATTGGAATTGATTTCTCTTGCTCAAAGGATCAATTCCTACATTTGAGGTTTGGAATAGGCTGGTTTTGATCCTTGCAAACACAAATTGGTGAGAAACAAATATCCAATAGCCTAATTGGAGGGGGGATTTGATCAAAATCCCTAGTGGAGTCACCAATATATTCGGCTCATTTTTCCACTTGGGTGAGTAAAAGCAAGAAAAATAGTTTTCGTTTTAGGCCAGCCAAACAATACATAATATTATTAGTTGATTAGTGGATCAACCAAATAGAAAACAAGAAAATAAATAACAATGGAATAAAAAATAAACTAAGCATGTAAAAACTCAAATGGATGCATGAAAGAGGAAAAAGAGATAGCTTCCAATAGGATTGATCTTTGAATTGATAAAACCCAAGAGAAGTATGGGAACTTACGATTCCCACCTTCCTCCTTGGGAGGGATATTGAATCCCCCATATAAAAAACTCTCTTCTTCTAAAAATGGAAATACAACAGTGAAGACTTGATGGTTGAACTTCTCAAGAGGAGATAAGTTAAACACTTGCTATGGATGGTCAAGAAGCTCTAAGAGAATCATGGCTTCTCCAAAACGAAATGAAAAGAATAACAATAATCAAAATTTCTCTCTTTGTTTGCATGCCTTGGTCATGTATTTATAGGACCAATGAAACATTTTTCATAAATTTATTGTAGTGTGAACAAGATCCCTTTGAAGGTACTACCAATCCTTTCAATAGCCTGAAAGATAGATTTCAGTCCAGTTTTGGAGCCTTATCATGGTATACTTCGACCTGGAAGTGGTGAAGGCCTAACCAACTTCATTAATGCAACGTTTAAGAATCAATAAGGGTTCTTGTGGAGACATCCCCACAAGGCTCACATCTTGTGCATTCAACATCATGTTGGATCAGGTAGATGTCTGGAAGACGACTTTGGGGAGATTACGCTGAAATTCAATGACTATTTTCATAGTTCTAGGTACTTGTTGGATAGGTTCTATTATCACTATAACAATTTTTATATGGAATCCAATTTTCAAGATTTAGCAAGAGGATAAACTAGTGTAGAGGCATGATAAAATGGAGGATGGGGCAATATATAGCAGAAGGAGGAAAAGTCTAGAGGAAGTGAAAAGTTTATGGAACCTAGCGGGCCACAGATCGCAAGTGCCGCAAATCAACGACCAAGGATCATTTCGGGCTGAGAACTAGCATGGAGGTTAATTCTTGAAATAAGGTTGAAAAGAATACCATGGTTTCATCTCAGGACCACGTGGCACTACCAGATGAATTTTGGGGCGAAAATAAGTATATCCCAAACCACTTTGCCTCATCCCCAAAATCGAGTGTATATAAAGGAGTGGGCCCTTGTCATTATTTTATGTTTTTTTTTTCAAATCATTGGAATGTTGAAAGTT
Organism: Picea engelmannii; assembly: GCA_009831015.1. Classification (NCBI taxonomy): domain Eukaryota; kingdom Viridiplantae; phylum Streptophyta; class Pinopsida; order Pinales; family Pinaceae; genus Picea; species Picea engelmannii. The sequence goes on from ML862108.1 coordinate 6,884, forward strand.
GGTGCGACCGCTCCATTCGAACCGAAGTCAAACAGTTCACAAAACTCATGCAACTTCCGCTCATTTATAGTTATTTTTCATCACCACCATGGATCCTATCATTTTGTGTGTAACAGAGAAAGATCCCATGCCAAATGAAGAAGCCCTAATTGACAAAAATTCTGATGTGTTCGACACCGAAATAACCGTCTCACCTGTCTCTGTGTCCAGAGCTAATTTATTGAATAATGTAGGGAGACAGATACCCTTTCTTGAAGCAGTCCAGGCCTCCATAGTCCCTTATGTCATCGAAGTCACATTCCCTTTCCCAGAATTCATAGTTTGGTGCGCAGAACAATACTCATAAGAAGAGAAGATCGTTTTAAAAAAATTAGAGTTGAAGGTCCTGTGTAGAGTAGATAGCCCATCAATTCAATATTCCCTTGGCATACTAGAGTCTCCCTCCACAACGTGTGAACACTTCGAGGAAGAAAATATAGTTATGTTTTATAGGGAATGCCCCCCCGAGGTCAAAATGCTATTTTTGTAGAAAATTGTTAAACCGAATCATTATTATAAGATTTTCTCCTTGAATATGAATGTAAATGTCATGGTTATTGAAATACAGTGGTCCTATTCCATGCTCAGTAAGATTTTAGGTTTAGATAATGACATATATGCAGTTGAGGTCATGTTAGGTTTTGTGTTAACCTTTTTCTAGTCAGATCCTAATTAGTCAGTCTGTATCAGTTTTGAAGGATTTGTAGTTGATAATGTACACAAACAACTAGTAAATTTCTAGTTACTAAGGCACTTTAGGTATTACACATACTTGCTAAAGATGTTCCTGGAGATAAACAAGAGAAATTTCCCTAAAGAAGCATTGTTGGCCCTTGACCAAGATTTGGAGAACCTTGGTCATGTTTGACCAATTTTGGGACTTTGACGGGCTGGTTGAAGGCCAAGCACAAGGCAAAGCGGAGATCATGGGATCTCAGCCCCTTTTTGGGAAATTTTTGTGAATAGGGTTTATTTGATGGGTATGGGATGTCATCCCATGGGTTTATCCATGTTTAGGCCCATTTTGTAATGTATAAATAGAAAGTTAGGCGATGTAAGAAGGGAAATAGACAAGTTTTGTGTGGGTGATGCTAGGTGCTAAGTGTGGTGCTAAGTGAAATTAATTGTAAGAGGCTTTGTGCTTAGCATATGTTGAGGCTATAAAGATAAGTATGGATCATCTATAGTACTCTGTGCACAGACTATGTGAGGATTCTTTGTGTTGTGATCTAACTCAGGGAAGGAGAATCTGGCGAGGTGCACACAGATCTCCTATCCTCTACAAAGTCGGGTTTTGATGCTCTATGCCTCTAAGAATATTGAAAGAAGATAATAAATAATAGAAACGTTGGTGGACTTAGCACCATACTAGGGTGAACCACGTATATCTTGTGTCATGGTTTCTTTGTTCTTTATGGTTTTTATATTTTTTATGTGATTAATGCTTAGTGCAATAATGTATGTTTAGATGAATCTGATAGTTTAGTGTGTAGCAATGTGAATAAAGTGCTAGATATGTTCTCTTTCCATATGCTAAGTGCCTAGATGTGTTAGATCTGGTTGAATCATGCATTGCTCTGTAATTAGGGTTTTATCTATGAAGTGAATACTGGTTGAATACTAATGAATGGTAACTACTAAGTGCTTTTCTAGAATATTGTAATCACGGATCCGTGTCCCATCTAGGTTGCAAACACTTGAGTCTTGTAACCACCCCTGCCTCTACCTTGGGTGAGACTTCATCTACTTCATAGGTGTTGCCGAAGGGGCCGATAGCTAGGGTTTTCTTGGTGTGTTGTTGAAGCGTTGAGCCTCGAGTCTTCCCCTGTGCCAATAAATGGTTATGTTGCTGGGAACTGAAGTTGTGATTGTTGGGAACTGAAGAAAATAAAGCTTTATGAGTGGATTTGTTGCTTTAGTGCACAGTGTTCCACTTGACTTGTGAAGCTTTGTGCTAAGAAGAGAAGTTTGATTTGACAAAAAGAGGTAAGATCTTGAAGCTTTATGCTCTGAGAAAGGTAAGATAATCGAAAAAGTTTGTTTCAAAAGAATGAATCTAGATATGTTTGATAAACATTTTCCCAGTCTAAAAACTAGGGCACAATTAGAAGAAATAAGACTTGACATGAATAGATCTGATATAAATAGTGAGAGATATGTTATTCCTATGCATATAAAGAATGTTTGGACTAACAAATGGATGCAGGATCCTAGAAAGAGTTTTTTGCAGACTAGCTACTATGATCTTAGTGTGCAGTACAGGAAAGACTGAGGATCATTTAAGAGAAAGAGAGGATTAACCCTTTGTTACAGTTGCAAAATACCGGGACATCTGGCTAAGGAATGCCCTCGTAGAGGTCCTAGTTGTATTTTTTATAAATCTATGGACCATGAAGTTTTGGATTTCCCTAGAATGATTTCTAAGCTTGAAATAATGAATATGGAACAAGAAAACCATGATAAAGGACAAGAGACTAAGACTATGGCAGAATCCCAAAAATAATCAGAGGCTATATTACTAAAGATGAAAGAAACCATGAATGATCAATGAGACACCAATCTATCAAAGATCTTAAAAGACAAAGAGTACATAGAAGCAAGAATAGGATACTTCGACATAGACTGTGTTTTGGATGAGGAAACACAGGTGAATATCATGACAAAAAGAACTTGGGAAATTTTGGAAAAGCCTACTATGGTTCCTTCATTGGGAGGAATAGGATTATTTAGAGGAAAGATAATCAACCTATGTGGAAGACTTACCAAGACATCTATGAGTGCTCATGGAACTTTGACAGAGGAAGAATCTGAGTTCATTCAATTTATTGATAACAATGCCCCATTTTCTATGCTATTAGGAAAAACATGGATTGAGAAAGATCATATATGAAGGAAACACAAGGAGGAGGATCTAGAATAGAAAAAGAAAGAACTAAAAGATTTCATGGCTAGGAAAATAATGCACTTACTGGAAGAACAAGAGAACCAATTGAAACTACTAAAGACCAAGGATGTCGAAGCTAAAATCACATAGATAGATTTGAAAAACCTGTCCACACAGGAAAGTAGAGCACCTACCCCAAACAAAAAAGAAGTATTACCCTTGAACCCTATGAAAGAATGTCAACAACGCGAAGTTACTATGCCAAGAGAAGATAAGAATCCATATGGGAAGAGGAACCCAGTAGCTCAGATTACAGGAAAGAAGGTTAGAAATCTCAGCAAGAAGAAAGTAAAGTTAGAAAAATTTCAAGAGGCTCCGAAAAGAACTTCGCAGAAGGAGGGTTTATAGAATTTCAACTTTGCCAAAATATCAGGATAGCACAGAATGGCACTTTGCCATGCTAGAGAAATATAACTGTTGGAGGCATTATGACTATTAGATTGATGCTCCTGAATAGTTAGAAGAGAAATCATGGACCAAAAGCTCGCCATTGGACCGTTAGGACCGCACCATAATGGATGGAATTACATTGTTCAGGCCCCTTATGAAGTTCTAGGAAGATAGGCATTTTATTTATATCACTATGCACGTAGATGAGAGTAAATAAGAGCTTCAGTTCTACTACAATCTCATAGAGGAGGACATGGAATAGATCACTAAGTAATGGCCCATAGAGTTCCTTATACCAATCGACCAAGAAGAACTGTCCGACCCTGACCTCATTGGAAATCCAGTGGTTACTCATGAAGAGTATGATTCACCCAGCAGTAGCAGGAAGAAAAAGAAGGAATATGTATAGGAAATACACAACACATCAAAAGAAACTGCATCAGATTCAACTAGCAGAGGAGGAGATGACAAAGTCGACAAAGAAGAGAAAGAAGGGGACGAAGACAAGGATAATCAAAGTGAAGTAAAATCACTGTAGAATCCCCCTGATGACACAGATCCATATAAGAAAATAAATGTTTCCCCCATGAAACCTACATCACGGAAGAAGTCCAAAGCTATAAAGCCAAAGCTGCAAATTGTGCTCATGGTCGATGACTTCGACTTCATTGTCGCAGTCGTATTTGACACCTAGGAAGATATTAGGCAGAGAACTGAAAAAAAATAGGAAACCATGTATGAAATAATTTAAGTAGAGCTAACAGGTGTACAACAATCCCTTCACTCCAGTCGTCCAATGTCCATTGAGACCCCACCATCAGATAAAATAGTTTTGGGAGATGATCCTGCCCAAATCTGTAGAATAGTTGATGCAACTGAAGCTCTCTTTTGTCGCATGCATGAAGAAAAAGAATAGATCATAGTGGCCCTGAAGAAAGAACAAGAATAAGTGATAGAGAAACTCCGAGTTTCGCAACAAGAGAAGGACGCCCTCCAAACAAAGTTCGCAGAGGTTAGAGTGCAGATACAGCAGGAGAAAGAACAACTTCTCGTAGATCAGGTTGGAGTTAATGAAGCAGTCTGTAGAGAACTTCTCTCTGTGACAGGCTTAGAGAAAATGGAGGAAGACCTAGTGGAAATTCAAGTGAAAAATCTTGTTGAAGCCATCCAACAACTTTCATAGATAATAGAAGAATTAGAGCTACAAACAATACCAAGCACTCCACAGGAAGTGCAAGACCAGAGAGAAGGAGATGCCCAGAGCGTAGTTGAAAGGATCAAATCATTATCCATGGAATGTAAATAGATAAGCAGTCACAGTGGGAAGACTTATGAGTGAATTACTGAGGACCCTAAACTGAAGACACTGGAGTCACAGATACAGGAGGTAAAGAAACAAGAAACAACAGTACAAGTGCAATTGAAACTCCTTTCAGCAGTTGAGAGGATGAAAAGATCCCAAGAACAATGCATTGCTTAGAAATAGGTCCATTCCATACAAAGAAAAGTCATGGAGGTAATGCAGAAGATCCAGCCAGCCCAGGATGCAGCTTGCTTACTTTTTGAGGAGATTCAAGGTAAAGGAACAGAGTTGGAACAGGTAATCACGTCGGTGGAATAACACTTAGAGGGACCTGTGAACAAAGTAGTTATTCAGGAGTTCACTGAGCAGGAGGCCTTGACAAAGAAATCGGTCGAAGAAGATTGAGCCAAGCTCGAGGCATTTGAGCCAGAGTTACCCATAGCAGAGTGACTCGAGACTAGTCACAGGTGAGTGTTGGGGTCCTATTGGCCCTTGACAAATATTTGGAGAACCTTGGTCATGTTTGACCATTTTTGGGACTTCGACAAGATAACCAAAGGTGGAGCACAAGGAAAAGCAGAGATCACAAGATCTCAACCCCTTTTTAGGCAAGTTTTGCGACTAGGGTTTATGTAATGGGTATGGGATGTCGGACCATGGGTTTACCCATGTTTAGGCCCATTTTTTAATATATAAATAGAAATCTAGGCGATGTAAGAAGGGAGATAGACATGTTTTTTGTGGGTGATGTTAGGTGCTAAGTGTTGTGCTAAGTGCAAGTAATTGTAAGAGGCTCTATGCTTAGTGTATTTTGAGGTTGTAGAGCTAAGTGCGGATCATATGTAGTGCTTTGTGCATAGACTATGTGAGGAGGCTTTCTGTTTTGATCTAACTCGGGGAAGGAGGATCTAGCGAGGTGCACGCAGATATCCTGTCCTCTCCGCTGTAGGGTTTTGATGCTCTTTTCCTATAAGAATCTTGAAAGAATATAATAAAGAATAGAAGATTTGGTGGATGTAGCCCCACGCTGGGGTGAACCATGTATATCCAGTGTCATGGTTTCTTTGTGCTTTATGGTTGTTATATTGTTTATGTGATTGATGCTTAGTGCAATAATGTATGTTTAGATGAATCTGATAGTTTAGTGTGTAGTGATGTGAATAAAGTGCTAGATATTATCACTTTCCATATGTTAAGTTCCTAAATGTGTTAGATCTGGTTGAATCCTGCGTTTCTCTTTAATTAGGGTTTTATCTGCGAAGTGAATAATGGTTGAATATTAATGAATGGAGACTGCTGAGTGCTTTGCTAGAATATTGTAATCACAGATCTGTGTCCCAGCTAGGTTGTAGACACTTAATTCCTACAACCACACCTTCATCTACCTCAGGTGAGACTTCATCTTCTTCGAATGTGTTTCCAAAACGGTCGGTAGTTAGGGTTTTGTTGGTGCGTTGTTAAAGCATTGAACCTCGGGTCTTCCCATGTGCCAACAAGAATTCATCTCAAATGGATGAAAAAGAATCACAATGATCATTTTCATAAATAAGATCATGTCCAGAGTTTACAACCTGATCTTCAACACCATCCTGCCAAGAGTCTGGGAGGACATGAAAATTTATTTGCAGCCAAATCCAAAAAACTAAGTGGGAGACTGTGTGTTATTCATGCATTCTATAGTAATTTGGGTATATGGTTTTCAAGAGGCCCCCTATCTCCTCCCTATTTTTTTGACACCCTAAGTATTTTCCCTATAGTTCATCAAACAAAGAATCATCTCACAAACAAAACATTTCCTGAAACTATACAAGGCATCAAACCTCAAATTTTGTTTCATCATAGGACCTTTGTTGTAAAAACTAGATCCTTCTTATCTTAGATCCAGACCAAACTCAGGGAGTTTGGATTTAAACAACTGTAAGGGAAAAGATATTATACACATCAATTCATATCTAAAAGATGATTGATGAACAGACAAACCCCTTATGAACATGAGTATGTAGAAGGTTTTGACAAATTGGCCAATTTGAAAACCTATGCTGATATGGAAGCCATCTTGTAGCCTGCTAAAAAATAACAAGTAGGGCTTACCCTACAATAGAATCAGACACAATGGACTCCTCAAATGCCTATACTAAAAGTTCCCAAAGTAAGTGTCTACACCAAGAGAAGCAGTTCAGAGGCCCTAGACACCAGTAGTCAGCAGACTCCTCCCAAGGAAATAAAGATCGCACAATCCCCACATATAGTAGATCTGGAGGAAGAATAGCCTAAATAGAAAGTAAATATTGATGTGGTGGAGAGTATCACCAACAAGGAAGAAGCTCATAAAAAAAGTATGCCCCAAAGTTAAAGCAGCTCAAGGTCTTTCAGCAAAAAAAAAAAAAAAAAACATTTTTGAAAAAGCACTTCAAGCACTCTATCAATATAAAGAGGATTTGGTAAGGAAAATTTTTGTGAAAGGAAGCTTGTTCATGAGTGAAATAAGAGAGTTGATACCTGAGGTAGAAAATATTTCTCATCACAAGTCTTCTCTATTCAAATTCAGGGATATAGAGAATAAAACACAACATAGAAGTTATAGATGAGGATAAAGTGTGTGAGGTTAAGCTAGATTATGAAAACATCAGTGCCCCAGACAAGGTGAAATTCCATAGAAACACCATTGACATGTTGTATTCGTACTACTTGGGTCTGATATTTAAGATATCAAGGTTGAAAACTCATGCACTTAAGTTGGAGGGACAATTGAGACAAGAGAAAGCATCCAACAGAGCTTGGTAGACTCAAGTCAAGAGATTAGAATCTGAAGGCCCTCGGGGAGTGAAAGCTTCCTTAGAAGAGAAATACAAGATGATTCAAAGCATGAAGAAAAAACTAAAGATGTCTTCCATAGAGCATCCAAAAATAACAAAGTTGGTTTCTCTAGAATAAGATAAAGAGGCATTTCGAGAGGAAACATTGAATTACAAGGACAGAGTATTGTAAATGGAGAAAGGAAAGGTGAATTGATCACAAGGATAGGCATAAGTATCAAACATGGTTGTATTTGTACCTTGTACTACAAAAATTGGGTCAAACACTGAAGTACTTGTCCAGGCTATGTCACAAGTTAGCTTGAAGGAAAAAGAAATCAAAATCCTTAAGGGAGATATAGAAAATATGCAGGAAGAAATGAAAATAAAGGATGAGAAGATGGCCAGTTCCAGAAAGAAAATCAAGATTTGCAGGAAAGAGTAGACAAGTTGAAGACAAGGTTGAAAGGCAAAGGAATTTTGCAAGGAGCCAAACACATCATCTAGGACTCCATTATTGTTGAAGCTACCAAGTTCAAAGTGTACCGACATTTCATAAATGACAAAGATAACATGGCCATCACAACTAGAAACAGGTGCACTGTTGTGAATGAGAAACTGACAAAGAAACCCTCAGAGTGGGCCCAGAATACTATAAATCTACTGAATTCCATCCCCACATATGAACTTCAGACCACTAGGGTCAAGGACATGACTGCGTTGATCATTTGGGCTAGGAGAGTCATTGCCAAGCATTACTTGCTTAAGTCAGTTCAACCCAAAGCCATACATATGGAGCAGAGTATATAAGAATTCAAGGAGATGTTTGAGGAGATGTTCATCAAAGGCCTCCCACCATTTTGGGATGGCAAGGGGAAATTGTATGATCAGGAGCAATACAAGTCTCACCTCACCCAATGCAGAATGGATCAATCCAAGTCTGAAATGTTCGAGGAAAATTTGAAAGGAGAAAATCTGGTGGAGTATTTGACTACATATTTTGATATCTTGACAATAAAGATTGATCTACCAACCATGACTTATGCCTCTTGCATTGACCTGGAGATATTTATCAAGGAAATTATGGACTACGAGATCCATTCCGACTTGCAATGGAAGGAGATAGTGTGGATAGGAAGGACAAATTGCAGTTTCCCAGGAACCAGCAAATAGTCCCCAAGTGTCACCAAATTGGAAAAGTTGACAACGAATCAAAATAGGACAAATGTAAAAGACACAAGATGAAGAGTCAGAAGAACCGACCAATGGTTCATGAAAATTTTTTTTTGATCAATCATTTTAAATCGGTTCACATACCGAGACTATGAGTTGAAATTATTGTAGTCATTTTTAGAAGATGAAACGTTTCAGTTCAACGATTGTAATCAGTTTCTAATTGAAAGGAACTCAAAATTCTATAAATGCTTTTAGTTATGAATGTATTAATGTTGGAAAAAGTGCAAGGGCGCCTCTTAGTTGTCTTCTGAACTCAATTGTAAATTTCTGGAGCTGAATTGAATACATATGAAGAATCTTTTGAAGTCTCTATGAAAAGATTATAATGGTTGTGATATGAGTTTTGTCTCCTCTCATTGTATGTATTTCTTGTTTTCTTTAATTCCATTTTCATTTTCTTCTGTTTAAATTGGATAGTTAAAAGCTCATAATTCAACTCGTGATGCTCTCGTCTTAAGAAATTTAAACTGTGTAATCTTCTTCCTAACTAATTCAGAATTCATTTCATTAATGCTCTGGTGTGGTTGTTTGTTTCTCTTTCTTCCTACACTCTGCATAAATACAATTCATAACTCAGATTCATCGCCTCAATTAGCCATTATCCTCTGGATAGTTATACCGTCCAATCATTGTTTTCATTTACTTTCAGAATTTTGACTCCATAGCCCTAAATGTTCCTCCCCTTCCTTGACAACAACTTTATAAAAAAACCCCAAGGCAAACTAAACCTAGCCATTGATTTCCAAAGAAATATTAAGAGACACAAGAGAGCCCTCTTTGAGTTGAGAAGGCTAGTGCCCAGCTCTAAATCTGGTTGAAACAATTACCTATGTTATTTTTCTATCATCCAGACAAAATTTACAGAGTGCTAACATTGTGGCATCGTTGCGGGGGACGAAATTGAAAATTTTTCCCTGGGAAAGAATGAATTAAAGCTTCAGTTTTCATTTCTAAGGGTGATAGTGAATCAAATACCTTATTTCTTGATATTATTTTTTCCCTAGCGACTCCATTACCAAGAGAACAGTTGCACCAAGCAATTTGAGTTATAAATATTGGCTCCCAAGAGGATTCACACTAGGAGAAACCCAGACCCAAAGCTACAATCACTGTGTATGATCCTGAAAAGCTTGTGCACAAAAGATGAAAAAGGAAAATAAACCTAGTTTTGCATTTAGAAAGATATATATCCTTGCCCAAATATGGAGTAACAAGCATTGAAGATCTTGAGCTTGATGTAAAATTTTAACAAACTCTGTTCAGAACTAAATCTGAATCTTGTTTGAACGAGGTCATCTTTGACGAAAACACATTCCAAGATTTGATTTTAGTTGCATCTACGAAACCTATAATTATTCATACCTAGAACCAATAGCCACTCCAACCCCTCATAGTAGCCATGGCAGCTATATTTTCTCCTCTTGTACTTCCTACTCAGTTACATGATTTAACTCGGGAGTATAATCTAAGGATCAAACCATATGATGTTGAAGGTAGTATGTGTTGGGCTCTGGATTTATAACATTTTCTTGCTGGTTCTTGAAGATATTGTTTACTCTCCTGAAGACTTTTGTTAAGCAAATGGCATTCTTTCTGTGCTATTCATACTCTGTTACACATATATGTTCCATTATATACATAAACCATGAAGTGCTTCCAAAGCCACAAATGAGCAAAGAATTCAACTATAAATGCAACAATAATCCTCTTCTGCAGAGAATGGCTGAACTTTGCAAGAATGCAGGGTGTTGGCTTATAGAGGATAATACTTATGATTATTTTATGATGGGTTGAAACATACTTGTGTAGAGGCTCCACACATTATCAATGTATTCTCTTTTTCTAAAGCTTATGGTATGATGGGCTGGAAAATTGGATAGATAGCATATCCTTCTGAAGTCAAGGGCCTTGGAGCACAACTGTTTCAATCATTGGACAAAAGATTGCTCTGTTTTCACTGGAGCTTGGCCCTGGGGGGAACCGTTTGTTTGAATCGTTGAAACAGCTGGCATCAAGCATTTAAATTTGTGCATAACACAAGGAAGGAAATCGTGGCATGATTGACTATGTAAAACGTGTCTCATCCTTCGGTGATATTCTTAAAACCATTTTATAACTTCTAGGGCGCAAATCCATGACTGCCAGAGGTCAGAAACGTTATGTAACCTTGCCAGAGATCTGAAACATTATGTAACATTGCCAGAGATCTGAAACGTGGTGTAACATTGCCAGAGATCTGAAACGTGGTGTAACATTACCAGAGAGAGCTGGAAACGTTATGTAACCAGAGATCTAGAATGAGATGCCATGCGTTGCCAGAGATCTGAAAATGTGTCTCATTCCCCGGTGGTACTCCTGAAACCATTTTTGTAACTCCTTATTCACCTAGGGCAAAGACACGCATTGCCAGAGAGCTGGGACGTTATGTAAAGAAATGCCATGCATTGCCAGAGGGTTGGAAAACATGAGATGAGAGGTTCTATGCTTGAGAAAAGGATGCAGAGAAATATGTAGAGGGGATATAACGCTGCTATGTTTTAGAAAAAGGAGATAGACAGAGCATAGACGAGATAGGGGAATAGAACAAGAAATCGAACCTCCAAGCATCTTGTATTGTTCTTATTCTCAATGAAATAGTTAAGAGTTCCATGAATTAGACTGCTGTTGTTTGTAAGTTTGCTATGGGTTATTTATTTCCCAATATGTGTTGATTTAGAGAACGGCCTGTTGACAGAGAAGGCAGGACCCCCTTCGATGGAAACAGAGCTGTGTATATATGGCATTTACAGTAGATTCCAAATTTGATTTTATCTTTCAGCAGTTTTCCCATTGGTTTAATAGAAGTAGCATTTCATTTCATTGCAACTGAGGGTTTAAAATTTCAAGCTTCAAGTTTAGCATTATCTTTTCAGCCATTGATTTCATTTCTTCAGTTTTCACATTTAGACTGCTTAACATTCAGGAACTAGTTTGGGTATCTCATGAGATGAAGAAGTTTCATTTGGTTACAATAAAAAGTTTCATAGGATGGTTGTTGAGTTGTGTGGAGTGGTAAGTAGCAAGAACTTAGTTGTTTTCAGTTTATCTTTTACATGCATATACAGAACAGTACCGGTTAGTACCGAGTAGTACCGAGTAGTACAGAGAAAAGTAGGGTACAGTAGCTCTTTCCAGCAAGTTTCTTTTAAGTTCAGAGAGTAGTTTGGCATCCTTTAAACCCCCTCTTCAGCCCTGCATTTCCTGTGCTAGTTCCTCTAAGTCTACCTTCCCGGGTTGACAATTAAATGTTGATTTACATGGTATATCTGCAGCTCGACAGTATGTCAGCCCCAAAACATCTAGATTGGTTCAATGATTTTATAGACTTGGAAGAAGTAGACTTTGAAGATGAAAAAAAGAGTTTTTTTGCACAAAGTCTTACAGGAGAAGTGAGGAAGCGGTTCAGAGCTCTTCCAGCAGCTAGTATCATAAATTTTGAGTCCATTGAAACCAATTTTCTTGCAAAATGGGGTGACAAGAAAAACCCCCTTCAGTCGTTGACTCGGTATAACAACATGAGGAGGTCACCTAACGAAACAGTGCAAGAGTTTTCAGCTAGATTTGTAAAGGTATATAATATGATTCCTACTGAGGTAAAAAATACCCTAAAGTTGCTCAACTCAGATATATTGATTCTTTTGAAAGTGATTTTTCTTTGTTGTTAAGGGAACAAAGATCTTCTTCATTAGATGATATGATGACTGATGCCATAGAAGTTGAGGTAAATCTAATGGCTTCAAGAAAGATCAAATCTAACTCTGACAGGGACATGAGAAAAGCTTAAGATAAGGCACAAACTTAAACCTCACATACATCAGAAGAATGGTTTGAAATGATTATGAAAACCATGGAGAAAATGATGGAGAGAATGGCCTTAGATAATAATCCTAACACCATAGAACAACCTGATGGTCCTCCCAGAATTTAGAGAAGACTAGAAATCCCACAAATCAGACAAAGAAATCAGGGAAATCAAGGGAATAAGGGGAATCAGGTAAATCAAGGAAATTAGGAGGACCAACAAATAAGAAAGCGCTTTTCATGATCCCTAGACATTTTATGGGATAAATTTATCATATGAAGTTCAAAATACTATGTGAACATGTATTATTCATTTTTATTAACAAAAAGGAAATTAAATCAGTGTGAGAATCCACCTCACATATAGTTTCCTAATCTCAAGGAGAAGTTGAGAGTCTCATGAATGGTTTAGAGATTTTCTCAAAACAATATCCTAATTTGACGAATCTTGAGAGATATTCCCTCCCTAAAATCCTTGAGAGATATTTCCTCCCTAAAATCCTTGAGAGATATTTTCTCCCTAAAATCCTTGAGAGTTATTTTCTCCATAAAAATCTTGGAGATACCAATTTAGTGGATCCAATGAGCGATATTATCCATGGTGGTTAAGGCTTAAACTCTTATATAATGAGGGAATTCTAAGATAAAAGGGGTAGAACGTTTTTCATAGTGTAAAATATTTTATCTTTGGGGAGGAGAATAGTTCATAACATCATACCTATCATCTTGTGACACGAAGGGGATGGAAAAAAGAGAGCTTGGAGGAAAGCTAGAATGATATCACAAGGTTGTAAGTTTTTCCATGTTTTCAATTATTAATATATAACTAGTCCTATTTCTCTTAATGTATGCATTGTTCATTTCATGGATGTTTATATTTTTTTTGTTTAAGTCTTGCATACATAAGTCTACTTTCATCTAAAGATATATAGTAGTAGAAGAGGATTGTCTCATCTCTTGTTGGAGGTCTACTTCCATATTAGGAGCTTGGAGATCAACTTCAATAGTTGGATCAACGAGGACAACCTTGGATCGAAGGAACCATATCCAAGGGGGATTTCACCTATACACAGGGGCAATTCACCACAACATATGCCAGGATATCGATCCATTGGGATATCAATATATTATCCCTTTTGGGTAACCAATACACAAACCAATGCCAAGCACGTGGTTTGGGGTCCATGTGGTATCCCAGGCTAGTTGGTCCTACAAATTCCTACCACCGCAGTTCCAACATGCATGCGACCTCATCCAGATTTCCACCATGGACCTACCACATGGAATTGTACCATTAACACCTGGCACAAATTTTTCTTGCAGGTCTCTATCAATTATGCAAAATCAGTTTGACACATGGAACCACTAACATGTGATACATGGATCCTATGTGGTGTCACAAACCCTCCTCACAATTTTTTTGAATCCTCATGACACATGGATCAATCTCTACTTAACACATGGACCTCCACGCGGGATGATGCAGTGTGCATGTCATATTCGAATACTTGGCTATTCCTCTCAGGTGATGAATCCTATACTGATCTCATTAGGTGGGTGACATCATATGACATCATCTAGTCCTTTTCTAGTTAGGGTATTGGGCCACCATGCCACTAAACTACCAGGTATTCATGGTTATCCAAAAAATTTCTCCTGGGATTCGATGCTCCACTACACTAGGCACTAAATCACCTGGTAAGATCCATTTTTAGATTGACAACCGATATCTCTTGGACCATAGATGTAACAAACATTTTTTAAGGTGAACTCCTAATGGTTTTAGTTCTCTATGGAACCACACTTATCTCCTCCATGAATTAGATGATGAAAAGTGTCAACTTCGTGACATTGTGGCAGCCACGCTGGTACGATGTGTTACTGTGGCGTCACCTACCCTCTTTCCCATTATATGCTAATAAAGGGGTTGGAATCCTATGAGGGAACCCTGTCACCAATGACCTGTCAAATTATTGTCTTATCGAGGTTTTGTAAACGAGAACAAGACTTGATATTTTTCTAAGGACTAGAACTCTGGTAAACTAGGGTGATTCAACTCCCTCCTGAGATTTCCTAAGGCATTCAATGTCTTATATATATCGGTGCTCAGATATAATGGTAGATATTTTATAGGGTTCCTAAACAAATGTTTCCATGTCCAACTGGTTTCACTCTCACCCTGCACCAATCATTAGTTGACATGTAATGTCCCCATAACATGTTGGTTTCCATGCTAGTGACCATGTTGACATATTTTTCATACTGACATCACTCACACATGGAATAACTTCTTCATCTCACAAACCTTGACCCACCAGGTATCGGGTATCATCTGCTCCTTCAGACCCACCATGTGAGGTCTCCCAATACTTCAAGGAAGGATACCCCAGGAACCATTACCCTATCCGCAACTCCCAAATGCCTGGTTCGATTAAACATCCAACATTCAAATTTTATGTAGATATTATGGTCACTATTCTTTGTCGGTTTATATAAGGAAGAATTTGAGGAATAAGATCAATTTGGTACTTGAACGTCCTTCAACCACTTCCAAGTTCATTTTACTAGGGCTTAATGAACTTCTTCAAATATTAGACTCTTGATGGAGACCTGGAGCCCTACAATCCTTCATTTCTAGCAATCGATAAATCTTCTTGTTCCATCAGCCTTGAAATACAAGGGCTTTCCAATGAATCAAGAAGCCCATCTATATACTTACAGAATCAAGCATATTGCTTCAGGCATTGCTCATTCATCTTATTCTATAGTCTATACACAAGACATAAGAAATTCTTAGCTATTACAAGTTGTGGCTTTCCAAGTAGGTTTTAAAGCCTAATATTTGATCATGGACAAGACACCTACCAAATATGATCTATGACTCAAGAAATTTGGGGAAAACATCCATAAACCAAAAATTAATACATTCTCATCTTCATATGTTCTATGAAGACTTAACAATTTTGTATTCACTTTTAACACATAATATATATTCATGCAACTGGGATGTAAATACCCAAACAATACTCTATTCTCATTCAAATCCAGAGACATTTCTTCACAAAAACCATTTTAGAAGAATGAACATGCAACAAGAGAAGTTATCAACAAAATAAAACTCAGTTGTAACCCTTTCCTAAATGCACATCAATTTCTCAAGTGATCATTTAGCAGAAATTGAGTTCATACTAATCAAAATATATTCTACCATATCTAAACTTGTCATATACAACAATTACACACAAAAACACATCTGAAAACTAGTAAGTGTTTGAAACTGTTGAAGGATGTGCTACTTTCCACCCAACCTTAGGCACAACTTCACCAATTATCTCTACATTTTTCCACCCCTTAGCTAGAATATGTTGCAAAGAGGGGAACTTCTTCTTCTTTTTTCTCATTAAGACACAAGGGGTGAAGGTTAATATCCTTCTCCCATAGGAACCTAGAACTTAGTCCTAAATCCACCAATCAAGGGTGTGTGTTGTGATTACTCAGTAAATCATTGAAATCCTTTACAACCCCATTTACGAGCTTTATCTGAAGGCAATTCCAACAGTTCCTAAACCTATAAATTTTCCTTCTTTCACTTCTTCTTTGTTCTCCCCAGAACTAGAGAATCTCACACATTCTTCTCTTCATATATGGTCTTCACACCCATGCTTTGGCATCCCCATTTGTTGTCTCTCTCTCTTCCTTTATTTCTTCCCACGATTTTCCTCTTTTCTTTCCATCCTTAGAAATATTTCGTGGTCAAATTAAGAAACTTCTAGATGGGAATTCTTCCCATCCTCTCATTGATTTATGGGGAAGACAAAGACTCCCCAACTACCAACTTGACTAGTAAATAAATTATTTAGGACAGAGGGAAGTTTAGGGTCTAAGAATTTCAAATCCAATAGAGTAATTCCTGGTAGGGTTCATCTCAACTAGTGATGGTTCCCCTTACAATTCCCTCTCATGACATCATATCTATATAGGAAACACCTTTAGCAATTATTTAGTAATTGTTCCTTTTATATTATCAACAAAAATAAGATTAGATCAATATTTTTTAGACATGGTCCATTGTCATTCAAAATTCACACACAATAATCATGTCCATAGTTTTGGGAATAATATACATTATATTTACAATCTTGCCTAAACATGGGTATTACAACCTAGGTATTAGAGAGTATTCTCCCAAAGTGTTGTTCTTAGTGTAATATAGTAACAAGATGACCAAATATTTTATCTAAGACTAGTTCTACGTATACCTTGGGGAATTCATATATACCCAAAGGTACATGGAAGTGATATTCCACTTGCA
>WSFP011415960.1:0-23741 GCA_009831015.1 Picea engelmannii
ATCAATATTTTGAAAGTTTAATTTCTTGTGAATTATGTTACACTTTATAAAGTTTAAGTTTAAGTTACACTTTATTACACCTTTGATTTTCCACCTTATGTTACACTTTATAAAGTTTAAGTTCTTGTGAATTATTTTCATTTACATCTCACAAAATTGTCAATTGATCCACATAGTAATCAATCAAGAAAGTATTCCTTTTCTTGAAACTTCTTGCTCCTTCACATAGCTAGTTTTCATAGAAGTTGAAATTCTTTCATTTCATTTTCCTCTTGTGTGGTTTAAAGAGTCAAGTTGAAACGCCATCAGTTTCACGACCACTCCTTTGAGTAACAATAGCCTAAAATAAAATGCTAATTAAAATTTATCTACTAACTTTTCTAGGGCTCTTCAAACCCATCTTACTTAGGTGTAGAGATTTGGAATAGGATTTTGAGAATAACTTTCCAAAGATGCTAAAAAAACATAAATATTTGAGTTAGGGAGTGAAATGTAGTTTCTATATCACTGACTTTGGGAAGCCCTTCTAACACAAGGGTCAAGCACGAGGTCGCATTGGGGTAGACCTAAACCATGCTTTGTTGGTCTTGGTGTCGACTTTCGACTATCCCCCCTCTGCTTTGGTATAGTAGGTGGTACCATAGAGGCCATAATATTTTAGACTTCCTACCCAAGGTGACATCACAGGGAAGGTGGTGTTGTACCTAGGATCGACGTTGGAAAGACTCACTCAGACTCCTTGGAGGGTTTCCCACTACTCGGTGAGGTAACTTACACCAAGGTGTTATTTCATTAAGTAGGTTATCAACGTAACTTTCCCACCCGCCAAAACTAAACCCCTTCGTGCATTGATCCTGCAATGTTGGATTCTGTCACCAACTAGCGCTTCTTTGTGACAAGGTTTGTTTGCATGCTTGACTCCTAGATTAATTAGTGTGTGTTTTTTTTCTCCTTAGTTGGCCTTAGGATTTATTCTGTGTCTAATGGCATCATTTACGAGGTCAGTTGAAGGTCTATGACATAATTAACATACTATAACATCTATTTTTATTTTTTGAATGATGCAAAAAATAAAAAAAATAGGCCTGAAAATAACACTAAATTTCCTAACATGGTGTTTACTAAGATCCAATATATCACCAACAATCAAATATAAATTTTATCCTATCAGAAACCAACTAAGCCAACCCAAAAAGTAGAAATTTTATGAATTTCCCCAATGGAGTCACCGATACTATTGTAGGGATTTTTCACTATTACTTACTAATGGATTCCCCAATGAGTGGGTTGATATCTCACCATAGAGGACTGATAAAACACTAACTTTCTTTCCTAGACCTAATGATTATGATGTTAAATGCAATATTGATGGGAAAAAGGACATACCTTCTATTCATGGTTGAGGCTTGACCAAGTGAGCAATTTTGATCCAAAAGTATTAATCCTTAATTTTATTTGTAGATATGCACATAATAAAACATGCACAACCTTCCGACCTACTCCAACCTTCGTATAAGTAATGCACAAAAAAATATTGAGATGTTAGGAAAACCAATGCATGAAGTTGCAAAAATAGTTCCAACATCCTGATTATTTTGTTGACAACTACACAAACAAGTTCTATACTCTTACGGATCATATAAACATTAGAGAAGAATAATTGAATCTAGTTCTTAAGTACCAAAATGATTTTCACCAGTACAATTATTTATATGCTAGATTCCTCGACTATTAACACACTGGGGGATGCACAAATATTCATGAGGAGGATTGAGTGGAAGCATAAACTAAACCAACTCCAGTGCTTCTAGTGAGTACATAAACACCAACAATTATGATAGATAGTGTAAGAAGATGCAAGCTCATTGTTTCCTAGATAACACTACAAAAATAAAAAATTAATTTGCTAATAAAGGAAACATAAGGACATTGGTATGTGGTGAAACACTCATAAGAATTCCAACCATGACAAGTCGAAATGTTGATTCATGTAGAATCTTTTAGCACAAATTTGTGATCCTTCTTCACAAGATCATGACAAGGGAAAATAGTTTTCCTTATCTACACTTGAATCCTCTAGATTTCTTGTTATCCTAATGCAGATAGACTAGGATCCCTAATCATGCAAAATTGAATTGGGGATAGAGAAATACAATATCTTTCAAAGACAAATGTGTGTTCAAACAAACCCTCTTCATTTTAGCATTGGCAATGGGATTCAAAGGAATATGATCTCTTCAATCATTGTTTGGACCAAAATTAGCTACCCAACTCTACCCATAACCCTACAACATCAAATGGCTCAATTAAGGGAAGGAACTATATGTCACCCACCAATGTACATTCAATACACTATATACCCCTGGAAGGAACTATATGTCACCCACCAATGCACTTTCAATGCACCTTTTGCAACAAAACTAGTCATAAATGTTTTTGAAGAAATACATAAATGTATTTTAAAAACCCTCTACAATTCCACTCCATTGTCAATTAAAGCATCATATCAACCTATTTCCTAGAGAATTATTACCCAATGAACCTTATAATAAAAATCATTACTAGATAATGATGAGATACCCAACTAATATAGGGTCTCTTACAGAAGGGATACATTTGATTGAACACATAACCATGTGTGAGCATGATCGTGCTAGTGTCAAAGAAATATGGTTCTTAGTGTGCATGCATTCACAATTGGAGATATGTTATGTGATTATAGCACAACCATAGCTATGGGAAAGGCACTAAATCTATAAATTGCAACTTCAGAGCATTGTCCTCGACATCTAAGAGAATTATTTTTCACATTCTTGAAGTAAAGCATAAAATGGATCTCTTTAATTTATGCAAAACAATGTTGTAAATTGAATAGTGATACATAAAAACTCATTTTGTTGATTATCTAACAAATCGTTGTCCACAATACTATTTTCCTTGTACAAGTTTCATCCATCATGCACTTTGTGCAAGAAAAATATTCATCGATGTTTTTTGAAGAAATACATAAATGTATTTTAAAAACCCTCTATAATTCCACTCCATTGTCAATTAAAGCATCATATCAACCTATTTCCTAGAAAAGTATTACCACTCCATAAAAATCATTGCTAGATAATGACGAGATAACCAAAAAATATAGGGTCTCTTACATAAGGGATACATTTTATTGAACACATCACCATGTGCGAGCGTGATCATGCTAGTGTCAAAGAAAGATGGTTCTTAGTGTGCATGCATTCACAATTTCTCCTTCAACAAGATCAAAATGAGGGAACAATACCCCATTCCTTAAATTGATGGTCTTGTAGACATAATGAAGGGAGAAAATTACACCATAATCAAATTTAAATATAACTACCACCAAGGTCATGTCAACCCTAGGGACATTTGGAATACTACATTTCAGGCTAATGATGCTTGTATGAGTGGTTGGTGATGCCCTTAGACATAAGAAAATTTCGAAGCAGGAACCAATTGAAGTGGATAACCTATCTACAACAATTCCACTTGGTGATAAACATAAGCATTGTGCATCTAACTATGTTAATGGTTACTTAGGTCGACCACCATTTGATGCATTGTTGACTATTCTAAACAATTATGGATATCAAACACACAATTTGTTGAAGCATTGCATAGTGGATCTAGTATTAAACCATATTTATGTAGATATTATCCAAGGAGTATCATGACCAAAATTTCATTGTGTAAATTCTTTTTCCATCCTAGAATCCTATGTCCCCCCACACATGAGTGCAACGATATTATTTGGGAGGCACGTTCCTCCAAGGCAGAGGATCATTTTTTTGTCCATAAGACATTGATTATGTTACAAAAGTATTTTTTTTGGTATCATTATCCCGTCGGAAGGGAAAAATATATTAAGAGATGTGTTTCTTGTGTGAGTACAAAACTTACCAACATGAGGTAGGGGCTATATACACCTCTATCCATTCTTTTTCACCCATGGGAATCATTCTCTGTGGATTTTTTGTGAGGTTCCCTTATCACATTCTACCACCAAAATGCATTTTTTGGTCAATTGGTTCTCAAATATGGTGATATTTTTGAAATGAATAGGACATTGTGAAACACTTATTCACATATATTTGGTTATATTAAAGTCATCCATGTCTATTTTCAATGAAAAAGATACCAAATTCATTTCTATAATTAGGAATCTCTTTGGGATATGCATGACACAATTTTGGACACATCTACAATGTTCCATTCTTAATTCAACAAAATTTGTTAACAAAACTCTTATGCACTTTCTTCACATGTATAATCACAAGAATCCATGCACATATGATGAGAAACCTTACTTCCAATCACTAATTTTTATAACTACCTCAATATAATGTGACACAATGTGGCCCCTTTGAAATATGCTTTGGATTTCAACCTATTGGCCAATGGCCATTTCCTATCTAACACCTCCAATGGTGGGAACCTTTGTGTCTACATAGAAAATCTATTAACAAAGAAACACACTTCATTGAGCACATCCAAAATACATAGCGCAAGTAGATGATATTCCATGAAAATCCTTGACCAAAATATAAACTTAAAATATACTCATTGATCCAAAAATATCATGCACATGGTTCTTGCCTCAACCCATAAAGGGATTTCTTCAACTTAGAAACATGGGTCTCATGCCCATGTACCTCAAATCCTTTTTATTGATTTATGTACATGTCCTCTTGAATTATACCATTATGAAATGTTATATTTACATCCATTTAATATAAATTCCAACCAACGACTAATGTTAAGGACATCATGATTTTGATGGAGGCATACCTATAAATAGGAGAAAAAATTTCCTCATACTCAACTCCCACTTTATTGGAGAACCCTCTAACCACAAACCAATCTTTGAATATATCCATGCTACCATATTTTACATTCTTAACCTTGTACAATCACCTAGAGTCAATCATTATCTTCCACTCTAATCTACGCATAATCTCCCACAAGCCATTATTTTCATGATGGAGTTGTACTCCTCCACCATGGCATCTTGAAAAACATACTAATTTAATATCTCCTCAAAACTGAAAGGTTTTACATCAATGATAGATGATATTAGTTCCAGAAAATTCAAAATTTTCTTGTAAGGATATATTACCCATAATAAAGTCATAGGAGCTCTAACTTTCTTGTTTACATACTATATTGTCTACATAAGGTGCATAGGTTTTCTAGATGGATTGGATGGTAAATAAGCATCCCTTGCACTTCCAAGAGATTATTGATCTAAATATCACTTTTTCTAAAATCCAAGGAACAATCTTTGGGGAAATAATTTCATCTACCTCTTTGATGCAGGAGCATCGTAGAAAGCCAAAGCATGCACCTAGCCAAAGGAACAACTGAACGTGCAGATGGAAAAGGGGCACATTTTTTTTATGAAAATGTTTTGAATTTTGAAAACTTAAGCATTAATGTAATAGCTAGGAGAAGGGTACTTACATTTATGTCTTGGAGATATGAACAGATTTGGAGAAATTACTCTCATCTGCCAGATGTAATAGGCATTTAAGTCTGTTAATGTAAACTAGGTAGATATGAATGTTAGATTAGATAGTTTAGAAGTGTAGGAGGGAAAATGGATATAGACACCCTCACTCTTGTATCATTGTAATGATAGGATTATTCAGAATTTATAAGTTTTAGAGCTGTAGCAGTGAGTTGTAGAGAAGAACCCATGTACAGGAGCACTTGAGTTAATATATGAAGCTTTGACTCAACTTTCATGGTGATTATGATGCTTAATGTTTACATTTGTTGAATGGTATGTTTATAGTGGAATTGTTTCTCTATTATGCATTTGTTTCAATGATGCATTGTGTGTATGATTTCATATTGAATGTATGAAGTCTGAGAGAGGAGAGGAATGAGTTTCAATTGTTTCTCTTCCTGATAATTCCTTCAAATAGTGCAATGAACGTCCGCAAGGTGTGCGTTGACAAGGGTCTGAGTTTTATCTCAGAAGGCTCAGGAGAGATACCATTGTTCTCATACCAGCTGAAGTGCAGGTGAAGCACAAAGTTGTGCAAGGTGTGTGCAGGCTAATTTAGGTCTTGGATTTTATAAATCCAGAAGGAAGATTGAGAGGATCACTTTTGCAAAGAGTGCACAGGGTCGAAGACTCAACTAAACAAAATTTATTTGAAATTTTTCTGCAAGGAGTGTGAGCAGGAACCCTTTTTGGAAGCTTGAGTTTACAAGTGATAATACCTTTGAAGTGCTCAAAGGGAGGCAGAGATCGAAATTGTCTCATAGAATTCAAGTTCAGGAGGGAGAACAGTGAGTCATTTGGGCAGAAGTCACTGGGAAGTGAATCGGGCGGTCATAATTC
Source organism: Picea engelmannii (assembly GCA_009831015.1). NCBI lineage: Eukaryota > Viridiplantae > Streptophyta > Pinopsida > Pinales > Pinaceae > Picea > Picea engelmannii. The sequence continues at coordinate 6,371 of WSFP011415960.1, forward strand.
TCCATGGAGAACACGTGAAATCGCGAGGACCGTAGGATCTAGTGGAGATAAAAGGTGGTTAGGAGATGGATGAACTCACCACCCTGATATCAAGAATCAATGTGAACCATTGATCGTGGTTCAATATGATCCGTTGATCTCGTTTCAACCCATGTCAGTGGATCATTTCGCGAATTCGGGGTTCATGAGTTTGGAGGGCAGACCAAAATTCTTTGGTTTCGCGAAGTCCCGAGTTGCGAGGAGTAGGGAAGGAGATCGAGACCGTTGGATCCAAGTCATGGGAGAACCATTGGATTAGAACCTCTGTGTGGTATCGCATATCGAGGGTTTGACGGTTGAAAGAGTTTCTTTTCGACTGCAGAAGTCACGAAGTACCAAGCGCTGAGAGCTCAGGTGAACACACATCGCGTCCGTTAGGTGGGGACCACGTGGTTGACAGGTGGCGTAACAAAAAGCACCCAAAGGAAGGTGGAAGTGGGTGATAGGTGGTGGAAACACGTCGCCTGGGAAGGATTCAACCCATTCATTGACTTATCGCATCTCGTGGATTCGCAAAGGAGAGATAGAGGGCTCAACACTCCAACTCGAAAAGTTGCGAGTTGTGAGAGGAGCTAGAGTTAGGCCCTAGCCAGTGGTCGCTTGTAGAGGCGCTAGCGAGGAAGGAGCCATAACCATATCACATCTCGGGTATCAAAGGTTTGGAGTCGAGGGTCTTCGACTCGCAAACTCGTGATATTGCGAGTCACGAAAGGGCTTGCGCTAAGGCCCGAGTTGTGGTCGTGTGGAGGTGAAGACTCACACCTGGTGCATGTTGGGAAGGTGGGGTTTTCGTGAAGAACCTGTGGATCAGATTCATGAGGTTCCAATAGGGATCGAAGGGAGCCGCTTCGGCACGAGGAGAATTTAGAATGATCCTGAGAGGATCTCGGCCAAAGGGTTGGGGGTTCTACATCAGTTGTGGTATCAGAGCCTAGAATAATTTATTTGATTTGTGTAGTAGAGAGAAGGGAGAAAATTTTACATCCATGCCGCCGAGAATAAGAGACAAGCAAATACATGATCCAGCAAAGGAAAGAGAAATGTCAAGAAGAAGAGACAGGAAAATACCTGATCCAGTAGTGGAAAGAGAAATGCGTGAATTACGTGCCAGGCTTGATGCTATGGAGATGGCATAGAGGTGCACAGTTGACATTGGGGATATCATCAAGGTTGAAAGTGAAAATGAAGTTGGAAATGAATAAGTTGTAGTCGAAGATGTTGTGGAAGAACGCCTATTCAAGGTTGTTGCAAGGATAGGTGCCAGAGAAAAAATGGGCATTACAGTGTATGAGGGAAACTTGGGCATTACAGTGTATGAGGGAAACTTGGATGTTGAAGAGCTTCTAGAATGGATTAGAGCTCTAGACAAATACTTCGACTATGAGGATTTCGAGGAAGACAAGAAAGTCAAACATGCCATTACTAGGCTTAAAGGGCATGCAACACTGTGGTGGGATGAACTGTAGGCTGACAGATACTGCAAGGGCAAGCAGAAAATCAAAAGCTAGGATAGAATGGTTGCAAAGATGAAAGCCAAATTTATACCCAGGGATTATCAAATCACTCTATTTCAGAGGATGCATAATTTGAGATAGAAGTTGATGTCAGTGAAGGAATACACTAAAGAATTCTATAGAAAAAACATCATATCAGGTCATCGGGAAAGCGATGATGAAAATGTTGCCAAGTACATGAATGGTCTGCAATATGAAATTCAATATGAGATGAGCATGTTGACCATTTGAAATGTGGAATATGCTTATCAGATAGCTCTGAAAGATGAAGAGAAGTTGAGCCGGAAGTAAGGTCAGAGAGGTCGGGGTAGAAATCAAGCCAGAGGCAAATCAATTGCACAAGACAAAACTCAGAAACCTAAAGAAGAGGGGAAGAAACCTCAAACTCAACCTGAGAGGGGAGGAATCTCACAGGGAAGGAAGTATGTTGATAGAAATACTTTTCCTCGATCCAAAGGAAGAGGAAGAGGTAGAGGAGGTGAAGTGAAATGCTTTGTCTCTGGAAAAATTGGACATAAATCCTATGAGTGTCCAGATAGGAAGAAAGATGGTGGTGAAACTCACATTGTCGAAGATGCTAAGGGTGGAAGATCTTTGATGATGAGGAAAGTTATCTTGAAACCAGAGAAGGAACCAGAGAACCCATCCCAAAGGGATAGTCTGTTTAGGACTACTTGCAAAACTAAAGACAGGGTATGCAAGGTCATAGTGGACAGTGGTAGCACATACAATCTTGTATCTACAGATATGGTAGAAAATATGGAGCTGGAGACTGTTGTACAACCAATACCATACAAAGTTCTGTGTCTACCAAAAGGACATCAGGTAAATGTCACTAAACAATGTTTAGTCGAATTTAAAACAGGAGGATATAAAGATGAAATGTTATGCGATGTCATTCCGATGGATGTTTGTCATCTATTGCTTGGTAGACCATGGCAATATGACAAAAATGTGGTTCATGATGGGAGAAAGAACACATACACCCTGGAGAAAAATGGTAGGACTCACATGTTGTTGTCGATTAAGGATAAAGAGGTGAAAATAGAAATGAGAAACACTGTACTTATCATGAGTGGGAAGGAACTTCTTGATGAGGTTAAGAAGAAGGAAGACACACAATTTATTGTGGTCAGGAAACCCAAAATTGTTTTGATCAATATGAGGATAGATGATTTACCAGAAGAAATCCAAGAGTTGCTAGGAGAGTTTGCTAATATGGTAGTGGACGAACTACCTTGTTCGTTGCCACCTATCAGGAGTATAAGCCATCATATCGATCTTATACCTGGAGCCAGTTTACCGAACAAAGAAGTGTGCAGATTGACGCTGCAGGAAAATGAAGAAGTTAAGAGACAGGTCTAGGACTTAATGGACAAAGGATTGATACAGGAAATCTTGAGTCCATGCGTTGTTCCGATAGTGCTCTGCCCAAAGAAAGATGGAGGTTGGAGAATGTGTACAGAGTCAAGGGAAATCAATAAGATTACCATCATATGCATATTTCCATTGCCAAGGATGGACGACTTGATGGATTGCTTGAGTGGAGCAAAGTTTTTTTCAAATATTGATTTGAAAAGAGGATATCATCATATTAGAATGAGAGAAGGTGATGAATGGAAGGCAGCATTCAAGACAAATGAAGGGTTGTATGAATGGCTTGTCATGCCATTTCACTTAACGAATGCGACCAATACTTTCATGAGGTTGATGAACGAAGTCCTGAAGGATTTCATTGGGAAATTCGTCATTATATATCTTGATGATATATTGATTTTTAGAAAAAATGAAGCAGAACACGTAAAACATCTAACTGCAGTAATGAGAAGATTACAGCAAGAGAAATTTTTGATTAATATGAAGAAATCATCATTTATGAGGAAAAAACTCATTTATTTGGGTTTTGTTATCTCTGCGAATGAGTTGAAAATGGATCCAGAAAAGATAAAGGTGATTAAGGATTGGCCATCGTCGAAGAGTGTGTTTGAAGTTCGAAGCTTCCATGGTTTGGCTAGCTTCTATAGAAAATTCATTCAAAACTTCAGTGGAATTAGCACACCGATGATGGATACGGTGAAGAAAAGACAAATATTTTCACAGGACAGAGGAAGCAGAGAAGAGTTTCAATCTGCTGAAGAAGAAGATCATTGAGAAACCAATTCTGGTTTTGCCAGATTTCAGCAAGACATTCCAGGTCAGGTGTGACATGAGTGGATTTGAAATTGGAGCGATCTTGAGCCAAGATGACAGGTCGATCGCATATTTCAGTGAAAAACTAAATGAAGGAAAGATTAAGTACTCCACGAATGAAAAAGAATTATATGTTGTCATACAAGAATTGAAGAAATGGAGACATTATTTGGTTCCCAAGGAGTTTGTTTTGTACAGTGATAATCACGCTTTGAAATTCATAACTCGACAAGAGAAGTTGAAACAAAAACATGCTAAATTGTTTGAATTCATGCATAATTTTACTTTTGTGATTAAGTATATTTCTGGAACTGGTAACAAAGTTGTTGATGCTTTGAGCAGGAAATGTTTTCTTATGCAGGAATTCAGAGTCAAGACTTTGGGTTTTGATAACCTTAAAGAAATTTGTAGGGATGATCTAGACTTCAAGGAGGCATATGAGAATCCAATTCTCAGAGATAGAAGCCAATGGACTGAATACATGATCCAAGATGGATTATTGTTCAAGGGAAATCAACTATGTATTCTGAAATTCTCCATGAGGGAGAATTTGCTGAAGGAAAAACACAGTGGAGGATTGGTCGGACATTTCGGTCATGACAAGACATTCTCAAAGTTGAATAGCTCATATTATTGTCTAGGGATGAGAAAAGATGTGAAGAAATTTGTGGGCAGGTGCAAAATTTGTCAGCACACGAAAGGAAAAAGGAAGAACACAGGGTTATACCAACCATTACCCATACCTGAAAGGTCGTGGGACGTAGTGAGAATGGATTTCATATTTTGATTGACAAGGACATAGATAGGACATGATTCAATCTTTGTGTTAGTCGACAGATTTTAAAAAATGGCATATTTCATACCATGCCAGAAAACCAACGACGCAACTCATATCGCGAACTTGTTTTTCAAGGAAGTCGTCAAACTTCACGGCTTACCCAGGAGTATCATTTCTGATCGAGATACGAAACTTATGGAAGAAGTTGGGGACAAGTTTTTCTTTTATCTCAGTGTATCATCCTCAGACGGATGGACATACAGAGGTCGTGAACAAGATCTTGGGAGATTTGTTAAGAAGCTTAGTGATTGAACACCACAGTCAATGGGATCACATTCTGCCATAGGCGGAATTCGCTTACAATGATTCACTCAATAGAAGAACAGGGCAGAGTCCATTCCATATTATATATGGAATGAAACCAAGGGGAGTTTCTGAATTGAAAGATTCAGAACAAAATGAATTCAGAAGTGCTAGTGTAAAGGATTTTGCATAAGGAATGAAGGAGCTTCACAGCCGAATCAAAGAGCGATTGCAGAATTCAAATCAAGAATAAAAGCGGAGAGCAGATCAACACAGGCAAGAACTTAAATTTGAAGTTGGTGATCTGATTCTTTCACATCTGAAGAAGGAGAGTTTCCCAAGGGTAACGTATAACAAACTAACGATGAAAAAGATTGGACCCTACAGGGTCATAAGGAAATTTGGGGCAAATGCATATGAGATTGAATTACCCGATGGGGTCGGAATCTCATTGATATTCAATGTTGCATATTTGTACCCTTATAGAGCTGAAGAAGGAGGAGTGGAGAAGGAACATAAAGAGGTTCAATGGACAAAACAAATGCCTGTAGCTAAAAAGCCACAGATGGAAGGAATAATTGACAAGAGGAGTAGCAGAAAGACCAGGAGAAAGGAGTATTTTGAATACTTGGTCAAGTGGAAGGGACATCCAGTGGAAGATATCAGTTGGGAGGATGAAGCAGCAATTAATAGGCATGGACAGACCATGCAAGAGCTCATGAACAGGAGTTCATGAAAATTTTCAAGCGAGGAAGTATGATGCAGGAGCATCGTAGAAAGCCAAATCATGTGCCTAGACAAAAGAACAGTTGGACGTGCATATGGAAAAGGGGCACGTTTGTTTTATGAAAACATTTTGAATTTTGAAAACTGAAGCATTAATGCAATATCTAGGAGAAGCGTACTTACATTTATGTCTTGGAGATATGAACAGATCTGGAGAAATTACTCTCATCTGCTAGATGTAATAGGCATTTAAGTCTATTAATGTAAAGTAGGTAGATATGAATATTAGATTAGACAGTTTAGAAGTGTAGGAGGGAAAACGGATATAGACACCCTCACCTTTGTATCATTGTAACGATAAGATTATTCAGAATTCATAAGCTGTAGAGAAGAACCCATGTACAGGAGCACTTGAGTTAATATATGAAGCTTTGACTCAACTTTCATGGTGATTATGATACTTATTGTTTACATTTGTTGAATGGTATGTTTACAGTTGAATTGTTTCTCTATTATGCATTTGTTTCAATGTTGCATTGTGTGTATGATTTCATATTGAATGTATGAAGTCTGAGAGAGGAGAGGAATGAGTTTCAATTTTTTCTCATCTTGAGAATTCCTGTAACGAGTGCAGTGAACATTTGCATGGTGAGCGTTGACGAGGGTCTGAGGGTCTGAGTTTTATCTTAGAAGGCTCAGGAGAGATACCGTTGTTCTCATACCAACTGAAGTGAAGGTGAAGCACAGAGCCATGTAAGGTGTGCGCAGGCCAATTGAAGCCTTGGATTTTATAAATCCAAAAGGAATATTGAGAGGATCACTATTGCAAAGATTGCACAGGGTCGAAGACTCAAATAACCAAAATTTATTTAAAAAATTTCCGCAAGGAGTGCAAGCAGAAACCCTTTTTGGAAGCTTTCGTTTACAAGTGAAAGCTTAGTATGGATAATACTTTTGAAGTTCTCAAAGGGAGATGGAGATCGAAATCGTCTCATAGAATTCAAGTTCAGGAGGGAGAACATCGAGTCATTTGGGAAGAAGTCATTGGGAAGTGAATCGAGTGGTCATAATTCTCCGTGGAGAACTCGTGAAATCGCGAGGACTATAGGATCCAGTGGAGTTGAAAGGTGGTTAGGATTTGGATGAACTCACCACCCTGATATTAAGAATCAACGTGAACCATTGATCATGGTTCAATATGATCCATTGATCTCGTTTCAACCCACGTCAGTGGATCATTTCACGAATTTGGGGTTCGTGAGTTTGGAGGGAAAAACAAAATTATTTGGTTTCGCAAAGTCCCAAGTTGCGAGGAGTAGTGAAGGAGATCCAGACCATTGGATCCAAGTCACGAGAGAACCATTGGATCAGAACCTCTATGTGGTATCGTGTATCGGGGGTTCGAGGGTTGAAAGAGTTTATTTTCGACTGCAGAAGTCACGAAGTGTCGAGCGTCGAGGGCTCGGGTCAACACACATTGTGTCCATTAGGTGGGGACCATGTGTTTGACAAGTGGCATAACAAAAAGCACCCAGAGGAAGGTGGAAGTGGGTGACAGGTGGTGGACAAACGTCGCCCGGGAAAGAATCAACCCAGTCGTTGACTTATCGTGTCTCGTGGATTCACAAAGGAGGAGCACGAGGGCTCAACACTCCAACTTGCGAAGTTGCAAGTTGTGAGAGGAGCTAGAGTTATGCCCTAGCTAGTGGTCACTTGTAGAGGCACTAACGAGGAAGGAGCCATAACCATATCACATCTCGGGTATCAGAGGTTTGGAGTCGAGGTTCTTCGACTCACAAACTCACGAGATCACGAGTCACAAAAGGGCTTGCGCTAAGGCTTGAGTTGTGGTCGTGTGGAGGTGAAGAATCACACCTGGTGCACGTTGGGCAGGTGGGGTTTTCATGAAGGACCTGTGGATTGGATTCGTGAGGTTCCAATAGGGATATGAGGGAGCTGCTTCGACTCAAGGAGAATTTAGAATGATCCTGAGTGGATCTTGGCCAGAGGGTCGAGGGTTCTGCATCAGTCTTCAATGTCTACTAGAGGTTTCTAAGACATGGAGGTCCATGCATCCTCATCAAACTTGGAAAATATGCTCACAATTTCATTCCATTAAAGATGGAATGTATACTTTGTAATATGGAATGAATCATACTATATTTTACCTAATACGGAGGATGGAAAGAATACATCTTAGCCTATGTTTTTTTCTAGGAAAATAATCCTTCACATTCTTACTGAGTACAAATCCCTTGCAGTTTAATTTCTTCTTAACCTTGAATTTAAAAAATCCTTTAACTATGTCCTTCAATATTGGCAACACTTCATAATGCAAGCAACCTACCCTCTTGTGTGAAAGTTCACACAAGTTATCATTTTCAATCACTAGGGCTCTCACAGGATCTCTTTGCATCTTGTACACACCACCCTCTCAAATACCATTGGCAAAAAGCCTATTAGGATCTAGGCATATTTTTCACATGAGGACATGATAATCATCAAACTCAACAATAAATCCTAATTTAGTCCATCATTACTAAAATTCAAAGGAGATTCTTAGTTAAATTAGGTACATATAAAACACTAGTAAGATCAATTATATCACTTGATGGAATATGTAATGAGATAGATCTCACTCCTACTACTAGATATGTTGCATCATCACGAAATTTACTTACATTCCTTCCTCCAAATCTTGAAGTTTACTAAAGTCCATATCATTATAATCCATATGTTTGGAATCTCCATTGTCCACACACCATCCAACACTGAAAATGGTGTTAGATGAAAGGGATGAGAGAATGGATAAGAGTATCTCAAGCTTGGATAAAATAATTCTATTGTTTTTTACTTTCCCTTCCCCTTCTTCTCATGAGATTGAGAAGAATAGTGGCCGAAAATATTACACTTTAAACACTTGATATGGTTAAGGACCTTCTTTCTCTAATTAGAAGAATATGAATTCCCTTTCTCCCCTTTTCAAACTTTATTTGGTCCTCCCTTATTGTTTCCTTTCATCATATTGTTGATGATTGTAAGATTTTTCTCCTCCTCTATGCATTTTAAAGGTGGGAAAATTTTTTAGGGCGTAGACCCCTCTAACAAAAGGATACATAGAAGAAAACCCATTTAAGTATATTGGAACTAGATTTTCACTCTTGACCCTTTCTCAAAATGTTACAAGATGATCATGGAGTTTAGTAATATTCATTAAGTAGATAACTACAATATCTATCTTTCTCTTTTGTGTGGTTTTAAGATTATTCCAAAATAGAATATTTAAATTCATCCTCTCACTCTAATATAGAGTGATGATAGCATCAAATATATCCTTTCTCATGGTCTTTCTAATTATGTGATGGATAGTGATCCACTTTGTCTTGGCCATCTTATTTTTATGTTCTACTAACAACACATTATTTGTAGTCTCTACCATCTCCATCGAATACCAAAGATCGTGGTCTTCCAACATCATATATGCTTAACACTTCAATGGGATGAAGTTAGAGGGAAATTTGAAATTTGTATTCATATCTAAGACTAAATGTAGTCATATCATTTCTCCTAGAACAACCTGCTAAACAAAATATGTCAGCAACCCAAAAGCAACCTATCACAACACCACAATGATATTATAAAGAACACATCTTTAACATATCATCCCTAAAACCTCTCAATATCTCCCTATCATAGGTAGAATCCCTACTATACATACACAAATTCCTATAATGTTTCATTAAATGCACTCTAATACCATAAAACGTTTGACCATGTTGAGAAGATGTTGCACTCTAGAAACTAACCTAAAGCTATAGATCACTAAAGTTGAAACACTTATCAAAATTTATGTTATAGATTACTTTAACCTACAAACACATACCATTGATAATTAAAACAAAAAACATTATAATATAAAGACTCAAAACATCATCATTGATTTTATATTAAATCTGAAATAGAAAGCTAAAGCTATAGCTCAAAACTCAACTCTTGGACCATAAAGTGGTTTTCCTTAATTCCCTTTTATAAACTAGTAATAAGAGAGGTACAATGAATATAAATGCATGGACAAAAATTCTATAGTGTGAAATCTAACCATAGTGCATATTGCTTGCATGGATAAGTGAGTCGAATTAAGGTGCACCCACCTAGAGATTCATACCCTTCACTAAGTTGGGAATCCACATGCATGAGTACCCCTACTAATTTAGGTAAATTCACCCTATAATTATGCAGCCAAAACTAAAGATATAAAAAATATATTTTGAACTTTGAATATAGAAAAAAAAAGTTCAAAAATTGGAACTAGGATGAGGATGGAACATGCATGTTATTGGTGTGCATATTGCACCCCCTATCTCTCTCCATAAATTCTAGTATGGCTCATAGCTACTCTACAAATCATTGAAACAAGAGTTGTTGCACTATTGTATTGAACTCTATTATATGCTACTCTATTTGAAAGAGGAATAATGTTATAGCTAGAACATTGTCCAAGTTATACACAAGATATACACAAGTAAAGTTAATAGTCCCTATGCAATCCATCAAGAAATCACTACTCGTTTGTAATTAAATATAGGAGAAGGCCCACTACTAATTTCCTTCTAGAAAATATTATGAATCAACGGTTTGGATCATAAGATCTCAATGAGCAGCAAGGGCATGTAGGTAATGGTTTTCTATTTTCCCAACCTCTATACTCACACAAATTTCGTATTCTTAGGATCTCAATGTTGGTTTAGGTAATAATGATTTTTGGGTGATAATAGAATATGATAATGTAGCTTGAAATTCATCATGTAGGTAATTGTTTTCTATTTTTCCAACCTCTATACTCACACAAATTTCCTATTCTTAGGTTCTCAATGTTGGTTTAGGTAGTAATGGATTTTGGGTGCTAATAACATATGATAATGTAGCTTGAAATTCATAATGGAATGCAAATATGCTAAAGAGCCAGTATCATACCATGAGGAAAGTGAATGGAATGAGAGACTTTTACATTTCTCCAAAATTATTGTAATCTCTTTATAAGGTACCTTTCACATACTCCCTCTTTACATAAGGTATATTGCATTTCCTCACCAACCACATAATGAATTTATGATGGTGAGCTTAATTTAAGGAACATGGTGGAAAAGATGTGATTTCTTGAACTAGAACTTTCCAATAAAGGATTTATTTCCCATTAGACTATTTCATATTCCCCTCTTGTAAAGGCTTTGACCAAGTGAGAAATTTTGATCCAAAATTCTTAATCCATGATTTCATTTGTAGATATGCAAAGAATCAAACATGCACAACCTTTCGGCCTACTCCAAGATATACACTTCAAGTCATTTCAAAACACTATATCTAAAATACTTCCAAGTTAAGTAATTCACCAACAACTCCTAGATATTTACATAACAAACATGCATAATAGTAACACAAGGAATTGGGAGGGAAAAAAGTATATCTATATTAAAATGACCATTTGTACAATAAGTAAACCATACATTATCTTTCTACAGCACCTCCATCACTTGGATCTAGGTCCCTCCATACTTTTCCACAAGGACACAAATTCTCCTTAGTAAAAAGATCTTGATCTATCACTATGGTTGCAAGATCTAGAAAAATATAGCATCACCACTCTCATGGCGAGACCTATCTATAGAGCTATAAGGGCTCTCTCAAGAAGATAACTAAGGATTAAAGTATATTGGAAAGGATCATCACAAATTTGACCAGCATAAGGTTGAGAACCATAAATATAAATGTATCAATATCACCAAGAACCTATCATTTATAGGCTTATATATTATTCATAACATATGGAGAGAGAAATCATGGCTCTATAAGTGTGTAGCCTCAAAAAAACTTTACTTGATATTTTCACCTATGTGATTTTGTGGACCATTCTATCTTGTGTATGTGGTCTACTCACTAACAACATGTGCACATGTGACCGAAGGTACAACAAAATAGGTACCTGTCAGATATTTCTTCCTCGAGTGAGGGAAGCTTAGGAAAAATAGAGGGAAATGTGACTGCATCTAGTAGATATGATATGTGAAGGACCAAAGGTGAAAAAGTCAGAAGAAAATTCCATAGATGCATGGATTTTTTTATTTCAGAAGGAGGATCATGCTGTTATGATTATGAGAGAATAAGAGACATAGAGGTGCCACTCAGGTATAAGAATCTAGTGAAACAATGGGTATCTAAGGAACTTCCTCTGTTAGACAATGACTTCATTATCAACAATAGGACATATCGCATTGCACCATCCTCCCTGCATGGCCTGGGGATATTTTCCATGGATGGAATAACTATAAAATACAATACAGTAATTGAATTGATGGACTATGTCAAACCATGTTACAATTATAATGATTGGATGTGAATGGTCCGATACATGCAAAGTATGCAGAGATATGCATTCGTCGCAAATTATATATAACTAATAAAAAATGATAAAAATAAGGGAGTGATTATCTATATTGATGGAAGACCTAAAGCTTCTGAAAATATCACAGGGTTTATAAACAACACATGACCAAGGACAACAAACAAGCAACTGAATCTCATATATGAGGGATGCAAAGAGAATTGGGTAGTCGTGTGTGAAATAAAAAATATAGCTCATGGGGAAGAGTTATTAGTGGATTAGCATTTGAATTGAATAGAAACACAAACTAATAATGTGCGGGTACTTATGCAAAACCTATTTAAGCAATCTCTACTTATTGCATTATATTTTATTTATCTTTAACAATGTCTTAAATATTTCACGATCCAATTTTATAATAATTGGGAGGTTGATCATTGAGGTTGATTTTATTTGGGTGGAAATCAATTTTTTTGTTATCGTTCACAATTTTTTAAATATTTGGGGGTTCTAATTATATTATAATGTGGAAGGATGATCGTGCAAAAGGGTCAGCTGCAAAATATGTAAATGATTATCAAATTCAACTTTCATTTTACATGAATTTTATTATTTTTTTATATAATTGTATTTGTGTGGCGACCAGTTATTTCATTTGTTTATATAACTGAAATAACATTGATTTTGTTGAAATTATATGTAGTCTGCAAGCCATGTTGATCATGATTCTGCCGATGAGGAGGTGTTGTATTCATCCCCTGATCCGATGGTATTGATAAAAAAAAAATATCATTAAAGAGAACAAGGAACTTTCTAGTTTGTTATACCATCTAGATCAAACTCTTGACATCATAGAAAGGATCAATATGCTTATGTCATGGCTTAACACATAGAAGGTAATAACCATAATTTAAAGTGTTTTTTTAAATGTATGCATATGTTCAGTTATGAAAGTTTGTTTTTTAACTTTTACATTATCTCACAAAAAAACATTTTCTTTCTTATAAAGAGATTTTTGGAGTCTGTTCATCACGATGTTGATAGTAGTGGCATTGTAGAGATGCCACATAGTCCTAATATGGGCTATTATATAGCTTCTAGAGTATTTTTTACTTCTCCATCTTCCACACCTTTATATAGGAGCCATGACACACACCGTCAGGCATACACACAACAGTCGGGCCCTAGAGGTGGTGACAGAGATGAGGTTGATGATGTGTTTGATATGGTTTCATTTCCTAGAGCTAGACATGTGACCAGCACGAGGACCCTTTCGTGCACATTTTTGGTCGACGATAACAAACTTCCATTAAATCAAATAAGACTCTCATGTAGTTTTTCATATTTTAACTATTTCATGTTGTCCATCTCATACATAAATCATCTAGATTATTATTTTTAAATTAATGATCATATATTTTTGTGTGTAGGAAACGACCACTTTTATAGGCCCCTAGAGAGAAAGTCCTTGTTGATTTCCGGAGAAACCTTACGCATGAGGTGGAATTTCCATAATTCCAACCTCAAAAAAGAACTTGTGTATTATTTCAAAGGCCTCTTTGGAGTAGAAACCTTCAATAAAAAAACCGGTCACCTCTGCAACGTGAGAATATTTAAAATATATGTGGGATGTTTATAGATGAAACTTGACAATAAACCCTAGGTATGAGCGTCCTCCCTAGATTCCAAAGAGGGAGTGGAAGGCGATCATTGATGATGCAAAAGAAAATATTTTGAAAAAATAACTGGTACCCCAAGGTAAACTACAATATTTTGATTTCAATACCTTTAATTTTCCTTAGATCTAAATAAAAGTGTGGTATATAACATACTTGAAATTTTTTATGATAGGTTTCCTGACACTTCGAAGGTAACCAAAGAAAGGATTTCTAAACATGGCCAACACAGGCTAGGCCAGGGAGGCTACTCGAGGTTGTATTCACGAATTGTAAGTACCCAAACATCTTAAGAATATTATTTGTATCGCCTTACAACTTTCAGGTAATTGCAACCAAAAACATTAAAAAAACATAATCTTATGCAATGTAGGGCGACGACTTTGGAACTGAAACCATGGAGAAAGACCTCCAACTTGGTTACATGTATGGATATAAAGTTGTGGTTGATTGTAGGAAAAGCATGGGGAAGACCCCAATATCTAGTTTGTGGGATAAGGTAAATAAAAATCAATCCACATTAACCTTTAATTACTTATAAAATACATGAATGTTTTCTATCGTCCATAACTTTGATTACTTAATTTGTTTTAACAGGGAATAAAAACTATCAATGAAACCATTAGTATTGGACAAAAGATCATTGATAGTGTAGTGTGGCTAGAAGATCATGGTTCTCCCCAACAGCCCCATCCCAATGGAGTGCATCCCCAATATTTTCATGTGACTGAGGCCCACGATGGTAAAATGGTTGTATATTAATCATATACTTAATAATTTTGTACTTATAAATTTTGTACTTCTAATTTTTATTACCTATACATTTACGGTTTTGTCCTTATAAATTTTGTCATTTCAATGGCAGAGAACGTCATAGTTCATCCTCCTCGAGATGAATATTAGGGGAACAGGGAAGCCATTCCAATGGTGACGACTAGTGGACTACGTAAATAATTACATTGTAGAGGTTTTTTTAATAATAATGAACTACTTCAATGATATTTAAAAATTGGCCATATAAATTTAATATTTTTTGTTTTTGTAGGTGATGGCCCCTCACAACAGTCTTCACGTCATGGGTATGAGAACATGTGTTCTCAACATGAAAGGAATGAAACAACATCATTTTTTGAAGAGCACCTAGTAAACAAAGACATGGAGATGGATGAATTACTTAAGAAGCAAAAAACAAAAAAGCATACTAAAAGAAATTGATGATGTATAATAATTTTATAAGAGAGATAGATGTACATTATATAGCTAGTATATTTGGAACATATTTTGAATGATAAATCTCATTTATAAAAAAAAAAAATTATGACATATGCCTTTGAATGATAAACCTCATTCATAGCTTTACAATCACATATTATCAATTTTGAATATTTTTAATGAATATTTTTTAGTAGAATATAGATTGGGTATTGGGGACTTGAGAGTGATGTGAAGGGGGGGAGAGGTCATAGGAGCTTCCACCTTCACGTGGTTGGCCTTGTTCAGTAGAGAAAAAATTAGTTTAGACGTTTATTCTTGGAGTAAACCTCTCTCGATCCAACTGGGAAACAACATAGTCAATGTTGACTTCGTTGTTGCTCCTTCAAATCGAGGGATGTTTTCTCCAAGTTCAGATGGCTCCAATAAATTATTATTAAAAACAAGAGGATATTATTTAGGCCATCGCATCTGATATGTGTGTGTGTATGTCACTATTTAATCTCCTCTCATATGAATTTTACAAAAAAAAAATCAATGGTGTTTACTATTTGCAATCTTTTCGGTTTTAATTGATATTAAGATTTATTGACATGTCTTAAAAGTATTTTTTGGTTTTTACTAAAAACTAAATAAATTATGTTTTTATTTACTACATTATGCAGTTCATGCATTTGCAAATGATCTAGATGTTGTATCAATGCAATGCTACACAATAGAATATCAAAGATGAGGTATGTCTTGTCTTTTTTCTTCTTTTTATGACTTCTTAAGGTTCCTTTTATTTATTTATTTTTACATTGCCATAATTTGTGGGCCACTATGGGGCTAGTCATTCTATCTAATGAAACACACCCAAGTATGTAGCATATATGATTCCCTTTATTTCATCATATCATATGATTCACACAGCTAATCTAATACTTCAACTTGTTTTTTTTTTGTTATGTATAAGTATTCCCTTGGATATCATACTATAAGAATAACTATAATTATGCAATAGAGTATTTGAAATGAATGGGATATAGATACCACTTCCAAGTAGAATAACATGATAGCTCGATGACTGTTAGGGAATAAGAGAATCACATGGAATATGTACTAGTAACTCCATTATATCATCTTAGAGCACTAATATATCGATTGTTATGGATTATGGAATATCATGTACTATCACTGTTTACATAATGTATATACTACGTTGATTGATATCAAACTTTTTTAACTATTTGTGATAGTACTATTCCACTTTCTTGTAAATAGTCACAGTAAATATTATGTGAATAGCTTACGTGATTGGAACTAGTGTGTAAATGGTTACAAGCTTATAACGAGCTAATATTAGTTTACACATACTAGAATATGGAATGAATGAAACCCATTATAACAATGTTTAGCTTAGGATATAGGTGAAGTACAACCACCGTGTCTAAGGTTACAACATTGAGATTACAAAGAATGTATAGTAATAGTTACGTCTTTCTACTTATACCATCTACTAGACTAGAGATTCCATTGAATACAAGCTTCATTAGTGAATTTCATCATGTCGAGTAACAGGTAAAGCTATTCCATATAAGCTCTAGTTTAAGCATGTGGCATAACCAGTGCCATTAGTAACCTTCTATATTAATTACCTCATGTCCATTAGTAATACAGTCTCATATATTATGAATAATAAGTAGTGGGTTCACTATTGCATACAAGCTTAGAGATATGATTACTAAAGCTTTTGTAATCAATCGACACTCTGAAATTTAAATTCTAATAAGCTTCTTTTCATTCTAAAACCCTGAGTCAATCTACCAAATATATTTGACTCTATAGAAGGACATACAATTGAAAACCTCCAAATACTAATATAAATTTGACTATATCTCAAACCAATAGCATTGATATCATGTTGGAGAACTAGGGAAATATACAAATCATAGAGCTAGGTATTCCAACAAGAGGAGGAATTTAAATGCATTGTTACAACACTTGATCCTAATTGAACATAGTTCAACATATTTATAAGTATAAGAAACCAAATGATTTCCATATGCAACACATATCACATTCTTATTTATAGATCAATGGTTAAGGTTGTATTATACAACACCAAGATGTACCCAACTCCCTTCAATTGAAGAAGAGAAGGTCCACTTAGTTTAGTCAGAGAATATAATGAAGTCCTTGAATTCTACCTTGTACTATACACTAGTCACTTTCTTTGGTTTAACTACCAAACCAGTTGAATTCCATGTCAACTACTATGTCAACTCTCCTAGTTGATTTTCAAATTTTCAATGACTATCTCTAGAAGATCTAGAGGTGTGATAAAACTAAATATGATGTTGTTCCAACATATATGAAAACAACACATTAGAAGTAATTTAGAATGACTTGTTGTTTGAGAGTGGGAGTTAGTTATACCTTAGATATCAAAACCTACTCTAAAATAAATTCTTCCTCCATAGTAGTAGAGGAAACATCAATTGCAACAATGTTAGTTGCATCAATGGTGGATGATACCATAATTGATGAAATGGTCAATCATTTTTGTGGATGT
>ML862110.1:0-12485 GCA_009831015.1 Picea engelmannii
GTAAACACCCCATCCAAGAGTTTATCCTTGTTGTGAGGCATGTTTCTGCATGTGATCACAAAGGGGTGAGTTGGAGACAAGGCTGGAGAACAAGATAAGTCTCCTTCCTACAGGTCTACCCCAAATTTTGACAACATATCTGCTACTTGATTAGCATTTATTTAGACATGGGAGGGAAGAATTACCCACTGAGGCTAAAGGATTGACTTTATTCTGATCAGCCCATTCATGAGTCTCCATCTTGGGTATCTTCTCTATATATGCATCGTTTAGTAGATGAGAGAGGAGGTTAATGACTATCTGTGAATCACCTTCTGCTATAAGGAGGGATAGCCCTTGCTCTTTGGCTACTTGCAATCCTTTGAACAATCCCCAAATTTCTATTTCATTGTTGGTGTTATGACCCAGGTTCTCGACTGAGATGTGGAGGATCTCTCCTTTTCTATTGTGAATGGATGCTCTATATCCTACGGGTCCTGGATTCCCCTTGGAGGCTCCATCGAAATTTATTTTATAGAAACCTTGTTGCGGAGCCTCCCTGTGGGAAGGGTTGATCTTAGAAATGTTACCTGGAGAGGGGACGAGAAGAGAGGGAGAGAGATTGAGTTGCCAATAATTAAGGATGATGTGCTCATTCGTCGGGCAATTCATATCCTGATCCGTCTAGTGGTGCAAGTAGATTGTTTCCTTAATATTGGAGTGGATTTTATCCCAGACTTCTTGCGAGTATTGGGTGGCAGATTTAAATATTCAGCAATTTCGTTCCCTCCAAATTTGCCAAAGGATAAAACAAGGAAGAAGCTGCCAAATTCTATTGAGGATGGGAGATTGGAAGGTTGACTCTTTCCATCCCTCGATTGTTTCTTGGATACCTGTATGGTTCATGTCCAAGGTTCTCATGATGTTTGCACTGTGATCCCAAAGACACAAGTTGTAGGTTCAAATATTGAGAAAATGATTTTGAGTCTCCTCCTCCGTACAACAAAGGTGACACCAAGAAGGGCCTATAGAGCCTCTTTTCCTTAGGTATTCCCAAGTAAGAATGTTGTTATTCATCATTAACCAAAGGAAAGTTCTTATTTTTGGCCTGAGCTTTGCACCCCAAATTTTTCTCCGAACCTCTTCTTTTGGGAGGGAGCTATGTCCTGCGATGAGGGAGTATTCTTCTTGTATGTTGAAGGTGCCAGTGTTGGAGTGACCCCACTTGAGGATGTCCTCCCCTTGTTGGCTAAAGATTCACCTTGAGTTAATCTGATCGAGCAGAGGTTGAAGATTTGTTTCACGAGGGATGTTTAGATATTCATGAGTGTTTTTCCATTTGTTCCATGTATCTCTTGAATCTTCCAAAATATAGACTTCGACCACTTTATGGCAGCCTACATCTGTCGTTAAGGGAATAAAAGAGCTTAGAGTGGGATCTTTGTCCAGGGATGGAATTTTCTTCTAGGAATCACTCCAGAAGAGAGAAGAAGTTTTTCCCTACAATTCCCAGAAAGCATGATCCATTATCATACCCTTTTTGTGCCTAGCTACATTCCAGATAAGAGACCCTAGGTTTTGACCATTCCATCCGATTAGATCCTTTTCTGGAGTGGTTGTTGTGTATTTGTTCCTCCATAGGCACGCCTAGAGGTCTTGTGGCCTTTTTAACTATCTCCACCATATTTTTTCACTGAGGACTTTATTGATAAGAGAGGGGTCTCTCAGAATGATTACCCTTGCATTCTTCGGTCTGCACAAATTTTTCCAACTGAACAGAGCCATTTTGCGTCCCTCTTTGGTTCCCTTCCAAAGGAAGAACCTTTGAATATTTCTTAAAGTGTTGAGGATAAAGTTTAGGGCTGCGAGCGCTAAGAAAACATAGATTAGGAGGGATTGTAGGATAGAGTTGAGGAGGATGAGGCGACCATACAGATTGAGGGAGCAGAAAGACCAAGAGGAGAGATTTTTCCTGAAACTGGAAAAAATATTTTCCCATGGGGTATTTCTTAGCAGATTATCAATCAGGGGAATTCCAAGGTATTTGGAGGGGAGGACATTATGGGTGAACCCCAAGAGTTGTGTAATATGACATTAGATCTAAATGGGCATGTTGAAGAAGAAGATTTGGGATTTGGAGAGGTTAACTTCCATGCCCGAAGAATCACAAAAAAGGTTGATAATAGAGCAGATGCAGAGAGATTCTAAAGTTGTGGGGACTCCCATTAGGTGAATATCATCCATGAATTGATTATGAAAAATGGGTGGAGATATCCCATGGGGGGTGAGACCAAAGAGGGATCCATCTGCGATGGTTTCTTTTATGGTTCGACTCAACCCTTCCGCCATTAATATGAAGAGAAAGGGCCAAATTGGATCCCCTACCTTATTCCTATGGAAGGAGAGAATGGTTTGGAAGGGACTCCATTGACCAGGACAGAAAACAGGGCTAACAAGGTGAGATTGACAAACCAGGAGACCCACGAAGGATGAAACCCAAAGGCGAGAAGGGTTGATTTCAAGTATTTCCAGCTTAATTTTTCAAAAGCTTTAGAGAGATCCAATTTTAGAAGAATACCTGGATACTTGATTCAAATGAAGCGAGTGGATTACTTTGTGAGACAAGATGACATTGTCCAGTATATTTCTACCTTCCACCTAGCCCGATTGTTTTGGATAGATGATGAACGATAGAATGGGTTTAATACGCTTAGCGATGATCTTAGTGATAATATTATAGATTACATTACATAGTGCAATGGATCGGAAGTGAGAATGGGAGGTGACTTTGTTCTCTTTGGGAATGAGAGTGATAAAGGTGGCATTGAGGGCTTGAAGGACCTGCCCAAATTTTCTGGAATCCTCTATGATTTCCTAGACTTCTTCACGAATGATGTCCCAACAATGAAGGAATAAATCCAAAGTAAACCCATCCGGCCCAAGAGATTTGTTGAGCGTGGTGTCCCCGAGGGGTTGATCTACTTCTTCTTGAGTGATAGGACTCATCAATACCTCATTCTTCTCTTTCGTGATCTCCTTTGGAATGTTCTTGAGGATAGAGTCAATCGCATGGGATCGATCTATAAGAGGTTTTGTAAGAAGGTTTTTGTAGTATGAGAGTAATTCCTTTTCTATATCTTTGTGCTGTTGAATCTCCAAGCCTTGGTCCGAAACCAACTGAGTGATGTGATTTGTGTGTCGGTGTTGAACCATCAAGCTATGGAAAAATTTGGTATTTTTTTCTCCTCTTTGAGCCACTGGATGTGATATTTATGTCTCCATGGGATTTCTTCTTCCGCTCATCTTTCAGCGAACTGGTTGTTGAGAATAGATTCTTGCTCCTTTAATTAACTAATGAGGCCTTGAGTTTAGATATGTTGTTGAAGGTTTTGTATTTGTTGATTAAGGATTTCTTGAGCATGGAAGATGTTTCCAAAAGTGGACTTATTCCAAGATTTCAATTGCTTCTTGAGGTATTTTAGCCTCTGTTGAAATTTGTTCATAGGAGTGCCTGTTGGGATTGATGCTTCTTTCCACCAGAGCTTTATGTTAGCTTGAAAATTCAAGTGTGTCAACCAAAAATTTTCAAAGCAGAAGGGTTTCCTGCCTGGGGTGCCACTAATGTTTATCAATAAGAGAATCGACCAATGATAAGATCCTAGAGTATCGACCACTATGGCATTCCAAGCCATACCATCCAACATGATGGATTCTGAAATTAGGAAGTAGTATAATCTACAAGAGACATGTTGTGTTCCCAACTGCCTATTGGACCAAATAAATGGACCATTGTCTGTTTCTATGTCAATGAGATTTAACAGACCGATGGTTCGGTGGAACTGCTCACTGTCATTTCCAAGCCTGTGCATTCCCCCCTTCTTTTCCTCCTGTTGTTCTTGAGTTTGTACTTTAAGACTCTAAATTACACTGTCAAGGAATCTGAAAAGATAAAGAGGGATAAGGATAAAAAGGTAGGTTATATGAAAAGGTCTATTGTTGATTCCTTAATTGTCTTTGTCTATCTTCCTAGTCTTCCTGGATGTTGATGTCTCTTTCAATTACTGCCCATGAACGCTCTAACTCAACCTGGTTTTTTGTTGTATGTAAGATGGTGTTAAATAAATTCAAAGCAATGCTCGTTTGGTTCGATAGTCCAAGTTCGATATTAGTTTGTCTTGTAATTGGGACAGTCATGAGGAATAAAGATTGAAAGAATAAATTCTTGTATTTTCTTTTAATCATTCGCTATTTTTGCTTCAAAACATATAACAAGAACTCCAAAAACCTTGAATTAATAGCATGATTAAACTAAAGGCCATTTTTGGTATCTGAGTTAAATTTTGAAAAGGAGATACGCATGTTACGAATAGAAAACATAAAGCTGTCAAACAGGGTGAGGCATCGATTAAAGAGGAATCTCACTTTCTTGACAGGAGAAGAAAATAACCAAGAAAAACTCTTAATGAAGCATATGATATTGAAATCTAAAATATTTGCAAGTCTTGTATCTGCTAATAGCCAATACAGAGGAAAGGCTGCAAATGATTAAATTGCAAGAATAATTAATTACCACAGTAGAAGTTGTAATAAATTACAGTTAAGCATTAATCAAAGAGATATATGAAAAATATGAAACAACGGAGAAACACATAACTCAAACTTGACCATATCTGGAATCTTCAATTTGTATTCGTATTAATTCAAAAGTATCTTCAAATTCTTCTTTACAATGCACCCAGAAAAAAATCCCAAGATCAATATCCTCAAATTATATTTATACCAGATCCCTGATGATTGTTGGTTGGTGATCTCGTAACTCATAGGGGAAAACAGTTATAAGAATTTCAAACCCCAACCATTTGCATGATTATCATTTATTTTCTTATCATCTCGATAATATACGTTTTCAAAATGATACTTCATTGTTTTACTGAAGTATCTCCTTCTTTTGACCTGATACATTCAATACATTTTTCAAGAAGATGTACAAAATTTATGGGAGGATCTGGAAGATCCTTTGCTTGAAATAAATATAATTTTCTCTTAGTTTTTGGAAGCCAATATTCAATCCCCTTACCAGCAAACTTAATTGATTTAAATTTAAAGTTTGGCTTCACTAGCCACCTATCTATTAGGATAACATCCATTTCCTTTAACTATGAAATTTCCATTTGAAATTTGTTCAAACCCTCTTTGAAATTTAACTGGTGTCTTACAATGTTTATCTATCCTAATTGCCCAGTGCAATTGTCTCTTCCAATACCTAATGATTCCTTGTCCAATAAATCAAAGATTCCTTCACAATCATCTTTGATTTCTTTGACTATTTTCTTATATTCTACTATGTTGTTTTCCCATACCTTGAGCATGATATTGCCTCTAATCTGCTCTGTGACAGAAAGATTTAGAATTTTCGATACTTCTTCGTTTTCAGAACATACAACTACCTTTTGGAAAGTGTCCCTTGCTACTTTAGCTTATTTTTCTTTAAAAATAATATTATCAAAAACATTGATTGTTTCCTGAAAATAATTCTAAATAATCTCTACTTGGGATATTACTTTATGTTGCTCAGCTTCTACCTTCACATGTATTTCTAGTGATTGGTCATGAAAAACTTTCAGGTCTATAACCTGGCCTTTTATTGAATTCAATTTAGACTGTAGTTATCTTACAAATTCTTCTTGCCAGATAACCTGTATTTGGCTAGTCTGCATCTTCTCGTTCATCTTGTATAGACTTGACTTAAGAGATTGAATTTCTTTCTTGTCATCATCTCTAGCCTGCTCTAGACCTTTATTTATTTCTTCTTTGATATTTTTCTCGGTATCTTTTAGTTGATATTGCAACTGGTTTATCCGGTGGTTACTCTGCTCCAACCTTGCTCTCATATTGCTAACAGTGAATAGATTTGTTGTTTCTAGAGCTCCCATGAAGCCCACCACCTCTGTAGCGAAATCTCCCTCTTCCAAGTTTTTCCCATCCACCAGCACCCTGTGTTTCTTTACCATACCACCTTCTCTCATATACATCTCCTATTTTAATACAACTTTCCTCTTTTTATTGATGAAGTAATTAGAGGGAGGAATTTATTCTCTAGAGATAGGGTCGAGGTCGCTAGCATATATGGATTATACTTGAGGAAAACCAAAAGTAGATTGTAAAGGGGTCAAGGAAGTGATGGGATTACCAAACGTTGTGGATTTTGTTTCCCTTGTTGTATTGGGAGTATCAATATGAATAGTAGATGACACAGGTGGGGTAGATTGACTGGGCTTGGGAGGTGTCTCAGACCCTTTTTATTCTTCTGCTCTTGGATTCTCGGTCTGTGGGACTTCTTTGTTTTGTGAATATCCTTTGACCTCCTGTGGGTTTTCCTCAGTGTCTTCTTTATTCTGTGCTTTCTGTCTGAAGCTTGGGGGAATGTTTTCTTGTTCTGGAGGGGATTTTGTTTCTTCACCCTACAATACCTTGGGAAAAATTATTTTTTTGTGTCTCTAGAAGGTTAGAAGAATGGTTTGCAAGTCGGATGATAATGTATGTACCCTGCCTAAAACCTCTTCGTAGGTTTTGACCCCTTTGAAAATGTCATCGCGAGGGGATTCCTCATGTTCAAACAATTTCATGCCACATTGAGCCATGTGGCTACCCACTGTTTGATAAGGGTCATGTTTCTTGTGTTTTCGATTCACCAACTTGACCTCCTCAAGAGTTGCAACTTCAACTTTGGAATGACCTAGATTGAGTAGCAAAAACCTTCCAATCTATACGGGAAAGACTAGCCAAAATTTATTTTGAGTTGTCTTTAGCTCTATCCCAATACCACCTGTTATTGTTTGATGAGCTACCTCCCTGCATACCAGTCTATCAGGGAGGAATTTCAGAAGTGCATGAGGAGGGATAGAACATCTGAAAACCATGATATAGGAGAAATTCTTCTCCAAAAACCAATCGACAACCTCCTTGAGGTGTACTATGACCGACTCCAAAATATGGGGGGGTGCACAACCATACAACATTCGATGCACTAGTATCACCATGAAATGAAAAATTTCGTAAAAATAATCATTAACATTTTCTTCCCACAACTTAGAATGATATTCATGAATCGGTTCAATGCAGGTTGGGTTTCAACTCCAATTCATCAAAGGGAAATGATTCGTGAAACATATAGCATCCATGATATATGCTGACATGTTAAAAAGATACTGGTCTGCCACTAGATCTCGTGGTTTGATACTCCATAACGTCCTTAGCTAGGTTATATGATATAATTTTGTTCCAATTGAAGCTATAGCCTTCAGCTGCTTCATGTAACAGGGGCACCCATTCTGCAGGGAAATGGGTAGGGTGTTTGTTGCCGAAATGTCTACATAACATCATCACCACATAGACCATGTACTCATTCAAGGAGGATGTGGCATAAACGTTATGGGTATCGGCCCTGAATTTTGGTGGGTGTCTCCACCAGTCTCTGATTATGCCAGGGTATGTTTGGTCTGCCTCTATGCATTCTTTCCTTTGAAATTCACTTACGAATTCTTTGTTATAAATATGTGTAGAATTGGGAGACAGTTTGTACATTACTTGTATATGTTCCAGTCTAAAATAGTCGATGACGACCCCTTGGCTATCCAAAATGCTTCTAGTTTGCATGTCTGTCCTCTCCAAAGCCCAACTGATCATGTCATTATATGTCATGATTCATGGGCATGTGGTTACTTTGTGATGTTCAGACTCTGCTATGTCTCCTAGTTTGTTTTCAGAATCATCGAGAAAATTCTTGATTTCGTAGTCCAAGGTTTCAAAAATTTGCCTCCATGATTTGATGGAATCAATGGTATGTGGTGTAGTATTAGACACGACATCTCCTTCTGGGCTTGAACTTTTAGCTGCTTCTTCACTCTTCTTGGGTGCCTTTCTAGTGCCATAATGTTTGTGTTTAGAATGAATTTCTGTCACAGAGAGAAATGCGTCAGTTTTTTGAATGCAATTCACTTCTAAGTCTAAACAACAAGAATGAAAATTTGAAGAAACCAAACCTTTATTAACCTTTAAATCTTCTTACAACTGACGTACTAAGACAGATGGTAAAACTTTAATGTTTTAATGAGGGAGATATGCCCAGAGATACACAATTAAGTTAAAAATATTTTTATTCATCCGTTATAGATATTACTATATATCGACGATTTCAAACTGGAGTTTCGAAAGGATTGCTTTCACCAAATCCCGAAATGTGAAACTCGAAAAGTCGTTTTAATCTTTATTAATCTGATTTTACACTAACTTAAATTCGTTTTAAATTTTGTTAAAAAATTCATCATTTCGCATTTTGGAATTTCGGGGATCCTATACCCATGAGGTATGTCATAAGAAAACCTCGAATTACAAAATCACAATGGAATTAGTTTAGACGTTGATTATTGGAATTAGTTTATACGTTGATTACTTGTATTAACTCTTAATCAATTAAGATTAGTAATTAACTTCTTCTTTTCAAAAAATTGATGACCGAGAGTTCAAGGGCTGACGCTTTGACAACAATTTGATACAAGGAAACCTGAAGCGTGAAAGATTAATGAATTATTGATTGTGTTAAAGAGTTTAATTAATCACTATTAAATGATACTTTGTGAAACACGCGTCAGGACTTATAGCACCTACTTTTCTTTTTTTATTATTTTTTAATATAAATCCTTTTCAGGATTTTGGCATCGAGAGTCCGGAGTGGTTAGTTAGGAAAACATGATTTGTGAAAGGCCAAATCCCAAAACCTGAAAAATCGAAAGACCTTTTTTTTTTAGGACTAAGGGTGGCTCCATGACTAGGAAAAAATCAAAGCTTCAGGTTTAAACGGATACAAAATTAAACTTTGTATCAACATTAGGCTCCATCTAGGGATCTCGTTTCCTTGTGGGACAAGAATAACATGTGGACCAAGTGCCTTCATTGGGTAAATAGGGTCGATAATTCAACTTTGTGAAATAGACCAGGAGGGAAATCGAGACAAGACTTTAGGATCTCTGCATTTGATTTTGAAAATTCTTCAAAAATAAAACATCTAATTTTCTCGAGTAAGGTTCTCAATAGATTTCCTTTTCTGCAAATGACCTCGGATTTGTATAAGATAATCAAAACCAAATTAACCACTCTACTAGGTTTCATCTAATTCTTTTTGCATCAAGGTAAAGTAAATTTAAAGGTGTCAAATTAGGGAATCTGAGAAACCTATAATGTGAATCCAACTGAAAGAAGAAAAGTTACCAGAGCATCTTACAATTCATGTATAACAACCTTACTAGATATAAAGATATTTCTTCACTGCCAGCGAGCAGGGTTCAGTACCCCGGTGAAGTTATCCAACTTCCCATATTGAATTTCCTTTCACCACTTCATTTTTTTTTAAGCATTTAAATGTTGAGATGAGGGAAATCAATATAATGAATTTCCTTTCTTCATCTCTTTGGACTAGATGGGGGCAATCAATATAATGAATTTCCTTTCACCATCTGTCTGTGTATATTTTCTTCTAATATGAAGTGGGGGAAATCAATAAGTATGTAATATACTCGGGAAGGTATCTTCTTGAATTTTTTAAGAACAGAGGCCTACCAACTCACTTGAATAACTCTGGACTAATCTTCTCTCTTACCTTCAAACATCATTGGCTTCGGGGAAATTCTTGAGGGAAACTTCTTGACATATTTTTAAAAGAATTTCCTTGAGTAAAACCAATCAATTTATTCCTGTTAGGAAGGCTAATAAGGTTAGGATTAACCTAGACATACTTCTAGTTCAGCTCAAGTTAAAGAACTATAAACTCATCCTATTCTTGTTTTTGAAGGTTTGTTTGAGAATTTTCAGAACCAAAGTGAGACCTTTCTTTTCTCAAAGAACTTATGAAAAAAATTTAGGGTGAGGCAAGAAGCGGGCTTTACCATGCTTAGGGGAAAGTAAAGGGCTTCAGAAATACTACTGCACACATGACCATTTTTAAGATTTTCTTAGTTGGACTTTAAAACTTTTCCTTAAGTCCCCCTTTCTTTTCTTTTTTTTTTATTTTTATTTTTTATTTTGAAAATTTCAGTGATACCATCAACATTGACTGAACTAATAATTTATCCATTTGTATCTCTCAGGGTAATTTAGCTTGAATTTTCAAAGCGTAATCTCATACCTTGTTAACTCCTAGTTTGTTGGCCAAAAGGCTATTAATTTATTACCTTTTTCATCGAAAGACAATTAATATACTTATCTGTGCCTGTCTCCCTTTTAGCATCTCTAGTCTCTTGGTTGGTCAACAACTTTTTTGCGAAATAAATCAGCATGCTAATTGTTAGGAAATCTCATGAATAAACAAAAATTTATTTATTTTATTTCTTTATTTATTTATTTGTTTTTTGGAAAAACTGACCGAAGGAAATGAAACTATACAGTAAGCATGAAAAAAAACAGGTATGTACAATGAGAGTTCAGAAACACATTACTGGATGAAGTGTTTAAGGTGCCGCCCATTTACAGGGGCGTTGAGAATGTTTCCATCAATATTTTCTAATAAAAAAAACATTTTTGCCCCCAGAAGCCGAAATCTTATATGGGTCAGACCAGATTGGATCAAAATTACCATGCCTACCAATGTCTTCTCTACTGGCTTCCCATTTCAGGACCAGATCACCAGGGAGGAAATCTCTATCTTTAGCTTTTTGATCGAATAAGGCCTTCATGTTATCCTGATATCTCTGTAACCTTTCAGTCACTTCGGCCCAACTTTGATGAACTTCAACCAGCTGGTTTATCCTCTTGGTAATGTTGTTGGGTTATTCATTTGAATCTTGCCAAAGTTTCATCACGAGTAGAGAAAGATTTATTGGTAAAATGACGTTGCTGCCACATACCATCTGAAAAGGGGAAATCCCAATTGATATTTTGGTACTTATCCTGTTAGCCCATAGAGCATCTTTTAAATGGATATGCCATGCTTTCTTATTTTTAGTCAAAACCTTCTTTATCACAGTAATCAGACTTTTATTAGACAATTAAGCTAGGCCATTACCCTATGGATAGTAAGTTGTTGAGTGTCCTAATATGATGTTGTATTTTTGGCAGAAGATTACCATGGCCATTGACTTAAATGCTTGGGAATTATCAGTGACTATCTTTCGGGGACAGCCAAAACTAGATAAAATATTTTCTTCTAGG
The DNA here is from genome assembly GCA_009831015.1 of Picea engelmannii. Lineage (NCBI taxonomy): Eukaryota > Viridiplantae > Streptophyta > Pinopsida > Pinales > Pinaceae > Picea > Picea engelmannii. Next base: position 11,182 of record ML862110.1, read on the forward strand.
AAATTGATTACTACTGAGTCGGTTTCATTTCTTGTGGGAATGGCTTCCACCCATTTAGTGAAATAGTTTATAGTAGTTATAATCCACTTGTGTTGTGCGCTGGAATGTGGGTGAATTTCTCCAATGAAATCAAGACCCCATTGTTGAAATGGAGCTTCGGTTTTAACCGAAACTAAAGGTAAAGCTGGGACTTTCTGTTTTCCTGTAAACAACTGACAAGGAGTACAAGTTCAGATTTTAGTATTCACATCAGTGAATAATCTAGGCCAGTAATACATGACTCTTATAATTTTCTAAGCCATTGCCTGCCAAGAATGGTGTCTGCCACACACTCCCTCGTGGAATTCATCTATAACCATTTATGTTTTGGTCTCGACTATGCAGCTCAGTAGGAAACCCAAGGGGTCTTTCCAATACAATTTACCATCTATGATACAATATTTTACAGCGTGTAACTTCAGTGTCCTCGTTTTAGATGGGGTTAACTCACAAGGACATTGAAGGGTCAGTAGGTAAGAAATGATATCGCGGTACCAGACTAAAGTAAGGAACTTGTCTTGAATCTTAGTTGTGGGTGCAACGACATCAAGATCATCTATTTCTAAAAATACTTCATTTTCTTGTAGTTGATTTATTCCAAGTACTTTCAAATTTGATTCGGCTAGCAATTTGTCCAAACCCTGATCCTTGATAATTTTAGTCGGTTTGACTTCCAGGTTGAACTCCTAGATTTTAGCCAGCCACCTAACTCTTCTTTCGTCGTTGTCTGGATGCACCAATATATATTTAACAGAACTTGACGACACATAGGCAATGATCTTCGAGTGCAATACGTAGGTTCTGAAAGCCTTGAGAGATTTTACCATTGCATAAGTTTGTTTTCCCAAAATGTCATATTTCGTCTTAGCATCCCTGAGACTTCTGCTAAAAAATGCAATAGGCTGCTCAAAACCTTCATCATTTTTCTGTAACAATACAACTGCGATTGTATGTTCAGAGGCAAAAGAGAAAATAAAAAAACTCTTTTGTGTAATCCGGGCTTGCCAGGACTGGAGCTTCGCTTATTACTTTATTGATTCATTGAAATGATGCTTTGGCTTCATTTTTCCATTTCACCTCGTGTTCTTTTTAATCATATCCGTAATCAATTTAACAATTTCAGCAAAGTTAGGGATGAATCTTCTCAAGAAGTTTATTTTTCCTAAAAAAGACTGAATTTCTTTTACATTTCTAGGAATATTTATGGTATCTATCACCTCGACCCTTTTGGGATCGATTTTGATTCCATCTCTTGACACGATATG
>ML862110.1:12535-23741 GCA_009831015.1 Picea engelmannii
CTCTCAGGGTAATTTAGCTTGAATTTTCAAAGCATAATCTCATACCTTGTTAACTCCTAGTTTGTTGGCCAAAAGGCTATTAATTTATTACCTTTTTCATCGAAAGACAATTAATATACTTATCTGTGCATGTCGCCCTTTTAGCATCTCTAGTCTCTTGGTTGGTCAACAACTTTTTTGCGAAATAAATCAGCATGCTAATTGTTAGGAAATCTCATGAATAAACAAAAATTTATTTATTTTATTTCTTTATTTGTTTTTTGGAAAAACTGACCGAAGGAAATGAAACTATACAGTAAGCATGAAAAAAAACAGGTATGTACAATGAGAGTTCAGAAACACATTACTGGATGAAGTGTTTAAGGTGCCGCCCATTTACAGGGGCGTTGAGAATGTTTCCATCAATATTTTCTAATAAAAAAAACATTTTTGCCCCCAGAAGCCGAAATCTTATATGGGTCAGACCAGATTGGATCAAAATTACCATGCCTACCAATGTCTTCTCTACTGGCTTCCCATTTCAGGACCAGATCACCAGGGAGGAAATCTCTATCTTTAGCTTTTTGATCGAATAAGGCCTTCATGTTATCCTGATATCTCTGTAACCTTTCAGTCACTTCGGCCCAACTTTGATGAACTTCAACCAGCTGGTTTATCCTCTTGGTAATGTTGTTGGGTTATTCATTTGAATCTTGCCAAAGTTTCATCACGAGTAGAGAAAGATTTATTGGTAAAATGACGTTGCTGCCACATACCATCTGAAAAGGGGAAATCCCAATTGATACTTTGGTACTTATCCTGTTAGCCCATAAAGCATCTTTTAAATGGATATGCCATGCTTTCTTATTTTTAGTCAAAACCTTCTTTATCACAGTAATCAGACTTTTATTAGACAATTAAGCTAGACCATTACCCTATGGATAGTAAGTTGTTGAGTGTCCTAATATGATGTTGTATTTTTGGCAGAATATTACCATGGCCATTGACTTAAATGCTTGGGAATTATCAGTGACTATCTTTCGGGGACAGCCAAAACTGGATAAAATATTTTCTTCTAGGAAATTGATTACTACTGAGTCGGTTGCATTTCTTGTGGGAATGGCTTCCACCCATTTAGTGAAATAGTATATAGTAGTTATAATCCACTTGTGTTGTGCGCTGGAATGTGGGTGAATTTCTCCAATGAAATCAAGACCCCATTGTTGAAATGGAGCTTCGGTTTTAAACGGAACTAAAGGTAAAGCTGGGACTTTCTGTTTTCCTGTAAACAACTGACAAGGAGTACAAGTTCAGACTTTAGTATTCACATCAGTGAATAATCTAGGCCAGTAATACATGACTCTTATAATTTTCTAAGCCATTGCCTGCCAAGAATGGTGTCTGCCACACACTCCCTCGTGGAATTCATCTATAACCATTTATGTTTTGGTCTCAACTATGCAGCTCAGTAGGAAACCCAAGGGGTCTTTCCAATACAATTTACCATCTATGATACAATATTTTACAGCGTGTAACTTCAGTGTCCTCGTTTTAGATGGGGTTAACTCACTAGGACATTGAAGGGTCAGTAGGTAAGAAACGATATCGCGGTACCAGACTAAAGTAAGGAACTTGTCTTGAATCTTAGTTGTGGGTGTAACGACATCAAGATCATCTATTTCTAAAAATACTTCATTTTCTTGTAGTTGATGTATTCCAAGTAATTTCAAATTTGATTCGGCTAGCAATTTGTCCAAACCCTGATCCTTGATAATTTTAGTTGGTTTGACTTCCAGGTTGAACTCCTGGATTTTAGCCAGCCACCTAACTCTTCTTCCGTCGTTGTCTGGCTGCACCAATATATATTTAATAGAACTTGACGACACATAGGCAATGATCTTCGAGTGCAATACGTAGGTTCTGAAAGCCTTGAAAGATTTTACCATTGCATAAGTTTGTTTTCCCAAAATGTCATATTTCATCTTAGCATCCCTGAGACTTCTTCTAAAAAATGCAATAGGCTGCTCAAAACCTTCATCATTTTTCTGTAACAATACAACTGCGATTGTATGTTCAGAGGCAAAAGAGAAAATAAAAAAAATCTTTTGTGTAATCTGGGCTTGCTAGGACTGGAGCTTCGCTTATTACTTTATTGATTCATTGAAATGATGCTTTGGCTTCATTTTTCCATTTCACCTCGTTGTTCTTTTTAATCATATCCGTAATCAATTTAACAATTTCAGCAAAGTTAGGGATGAATCTTCTCAAGAAGTTTATTTTTCCTAAAAAAGACTGAATTTCTTTTACATTTCTAGGAATATTTATGGTATCTATCGCCTCGACCCTTTTGGGATCGATTTTGATTCCATCTCTTGACACGATATGACCCAAGATTTTACCTTCTTGCATTGTAAAATGGGATTTCTTGGGATTAAGTGACAAACCGAATTTGTGACATTTCTCGAAAGTTTGTTTGAGGTGTGTTAGATGTTCTGCATCAAATTTAGAGAAAATAGTCTGGTCATCTAGATAGATAATAATGAACTCATCTCTTTCTCCCATGAAAGCGATATATGTGGCTCGTTGGAAATTTTCCCCTGCATTCATTAAACCAAAAGGCATTTTTTCATACATAAAAGTACCCCAAGGGCTAGTGAACATAGTTTTTTCTTTGTCATCTTGGTGTACAACAATCTGATTGTAACCTGAAAACCCATCAATCATCGACATTATGTTAGCTCCAACTAATTTTTCTAAAACATGATCCATATTAGGTAATGGATAATTGTCTTTAAGTGATGATCGATTTAGGTTTCTAAAATATACACACAGTCTGATCTCACCGTTTTTATTTCTCACTAGGACTAAATTGGCTACCCATTCAGAGTATCTCAGTGGGACAATGATTTTATCATCCAGGAGTTTTTTGACTTCTTTTCCTATTACTAGTAGTAGGATGGGGTTAATTTGCCTGAGTTTTTTCTTAAAAGGTTTGACACCTGGATTCAAAGGAATTTTATGTTCCATAATGGTAGTGTCATAAGTTCTCAATTCATCATAAGACCAAGAAAAAACGTCCTTATATTTTCTAAGTAACTTTGCATACTTTATTTTGATTTCGGGAGACAGATATTTAGATAATTTCACCAACCTAGGAACTTCTTTGATACCTATACTACAATCCTCGACCTCCTCTGGTTGAGGCTGTAAGGTAGTCTTCAAAGGGATATCATCATGAATAAATAGCCTTTCTAAGGGGATCATACCTTTAGGTATCTGATTATTTTTTAAAACAAGCATATGGTGGTTAGCAATTTTATCTTGAAACTTTTGGGGTTCTTCACCTGCCTGCATGATCCAAATAGGATCATTCTAGTTTTCTTGGTCGGCATGTGTTTCAAAAAAGTCATATACTATCTCTAAAAATTTCCGGAGTTGTTCATCATCCTCAAAAATCTGCCAATGTTGTATGTTATTCAGAATGGAAGGCCTATGTCTCATTAATATATGGTATTTTAATTTGAAAGTAGTGGGAGGTGTGAACGTTGAAGCTTCTTTGGCTAACACATCAATGTGTTGATTTTATGCTCTTGGAATATAATGAACATTAACAAAGGAGAAAATGTTTTCGATTAGATCCCAAACACAGTTCCAACAAGATCTTAACCTAAGATGTTTGGCATGGTATTGTTGATTTACCTGTTTCATGATTAGCTTTGCATCACCAAAGACTTCCAAGTTTTTAATTTTCATTCTCCTGGCATCTGCCAATCCTAATACTAGGGATTCATACTCGCATACATTGTTAGTGTGGTTGGTATTCCATTGTAATCTATAAGAGAAAGGGATAACGAATTTTTCATCAGGGGCCACAAAAAACACCGCAGTTCCGGCCCCAAAATAAGATGAGGCGTCATCAAAAAACATCTTCCAAACACCAATGCTATATACATCTTGTTTTACTTTTTATTTTTCTTTTTTATTTTCTGTACAACTTTCTTCTATACATATATCGATATCATCATCGATAGATAAAATACAATTTCCTAAATCTTGGTCAGCAATATAAATAGGGTAGTTGTTTTGGTTATGTGGATCACTTACTGTGAATGCTAACCTGGTTTCTCTATACAAACGTGTGAATTGTCCTCCAAAGACCGGGATCATGGCATACGTCATGTCGAGTTGGAGGGATCTACCAAGTTTAGTGCCCCAAGACCTGGATAAGAGCATATCGTACTTCGAGGGTATATCAGCGACGACCACATCCATTAAAACACCTTTCACGGGTATCTGTGCATAATTTACGACTAAATCCTTTATCATGCCTATACAATTAACCTTTATTGAATCGAAAGAATATAAATCTCCATAAGTTCTGGTAATTTCAAGACCAAGTCTCTCCATAATGGCTTTAGGAATTACATTGTGAGAGGCTCTAGAATCTAACATGCAATTATGGAGTAAGTGATCGTTTATAGTCAGAGTGATATAGAAAGGGGCGACGGTGTATGTGGCACCATTGAAATGTGGGCCGGAAATTATGTTAGGTTTGTCATCTTCTAAATTTATAACATTGGCCTGACTTTTGTTTTCTGAAAAAATGATTAATTTGGTGATTTGTTTCCTGTAAATTGCATTTTTTTCCAATTTGAAACAAGGTATAGGGATTTTGATTTTATTTATTTCATTTTCCTGATTAAAACTTCCTATTGTTTTGTCGATCTCTATGGTTTGGGTTTCTAACCCCTTCTTTTCAGTTTTACTTTGTTGTGAGGTTTTAGTTTCAATTATAGGGACCTCCATTTTCTTCCCATTTGCGGCTGATGTTTCTGTTGAATTTGTCTTGGTACACTGTGTGTCAACGGTTCTAGTTTTTATAGTTTGTTTCTTGGTGTTTTTTGAAACTGACTTGTCTGTTTTACCCCTCGGAAAAATATTTTTCACTAGGGGAGTTGTGAGGATCTTTTTTCTAGCCCTTAGATTGTATTTTTGGTGGAGTTCGGCCATTATATCATCTGCAATTTCCTGATAGGTTGAATCTTCAATAATACCACTGTTTTTGTTATTTTGGGATCTATCTTTTGTGGTTGCAGATTTTTCATAATATTTACTTGTTGAAAAAGGTTGTAGGGAGTCATCGCCAAGATTATTAATGTCTTAATATTCTAATTCCTCAAAATCATCCAAGTCTTCTCCTCCTATAAATTTTTCGCTTTTAAAGTGGGCTTGAATTTTTTGATCTTCATTCTTAATCTGTCTTGGTGGATTTTGAGGGTTAGGATTCCTTTTGAAATCCTTTATGGGAAAGTACTCATTCTTCACTTGATCTAGCTCTATTCTTGAGATCTTATTTCAGATCTCTTTGATTATTCTCGGCATGTCATCTATTTTGTCTTCCGAAGATCTTCCTGATCCAGACAATCCCCCTTGATCTCTATATCTTCTGGTTTCTTTGTTTCCAGTTTCAAATTTGGTTTTCAACTTTCCTGATGCCATCATGTTTGACTCAATCTCTAAGGCATCATCTTGCATCTTAGTGAGGTCTATCGATCTCCTCTCCCTCAATAACAGGGCGAAATCAAGTTCGAAATCCCCAACGAAGGTTACTTTCGCTGTAGGTTGGGAGGGTTTGACCTCGACTGGGATCTTATTATACAATTTATTGAACCTCTGAGTGAATTCGAGGACTGATTCAGAGTGTTTCTTTCTTAGATCACCAAATTCAGTTAGATAATAGAGATACTCTTTCCTTTCCCCCCACTGTCTAATAAAATCATTTTCAAGTTCCTCATAAGACGGTATAGATCCTGCTGCTAGGCCTTAGAACCAGGTTCTTACCTATCCTTCAAAAGTTTGAACTAGGAGTCCCAAATAGACATATTCATGTTCGATTCTAAGGATATCAACAAATCGGTCAAAGCAATTGATGTGTTCGACTGCAATCAAATCACCTCGAAAGATTATTCATGTAGGGGGACTGGGAGGACCAACGAGGCATATCTAGTAGCCACCTTTGCAAAGATTCTAGGGGGTGGTACTCGGTCGCCAGCCCCACCTCCAGTAGCACCTCCTCTAGCCATAGCCATTAATGATTTAGAGTTTGTTGCTTGTAAATTATGAGGAAGGGTTTCAGGAAATTGGTTATCGAGATACAGGAAACTTGAGGAAGGGGAACTAGGGAAAAGTGGACTAGTTTCTTCGGACTCACATGGTGAATATAAAGGAGAATCAACAGGAGTTGTGTCAAGAAGAACAGGATGATCATAGGAGTTTTGAGAGATAGGAAAATGAACTTCACGAAGTGAAGAAGTGTCAATCAGAGCGGGAAGTGATGCAAATATTTTACCTCTGTTGGTGAAAGAAACGGTTGGAAAAATCTCAGTTTTAAAATCAGGTGAGACCAAACCAGGCTCAAAGGTTGTAATCTTATTGGTAGGTAATCCCCCATAATACGATGGGGTATTCGACCCTTCAAAAAATGCTCTAGTGTTTGACTCTGTAATTTTAGGTTGATAAAACCTATTTTTCGATGATACAGTCTGTTTAAGATATCTTCTTGATTTTAATTTTTTTTTTTGATCTAGAAAAGGCGAATTTTGTTTGTCGTCTGGGTTTTTTCTATTATTCTTTCGGTTAAAAGATAGTTTATTTATCGTGGAGTTGCCAAGTGAAAGATAAGGGTAGCCTTATAAGGTTTTCGATCTTTATTCACTATCAAAGATAGAAAGTGTCAATGTCGTTCTTCCCAAGGAAATGCTTCATTTCTTCTTCCCCGACAATGGCGCCAAAAAGATGTTGTTCCTAAGTTTGTACTTTAAGGATCTAAAGCACACCATCAAGGTATTCGAAAAGATAAAAAGGGCTAAGGATAAAAAGGTAGGTTATATGAAAAGGGCTATTGTTGATTCCTTAACTGTCTATGTTTAGCTTCCTAGTTTTCCTAGATGTTGATGTCTCTTTCAATTACTGCCCATGAACGCTCTAACTCAACCTGGTTTTTTTTGTTTGTAAGATGGTGTTAAATAAATTCAAAGCAATTCTCGTTTGTTCCGATAGTCCAGGTTTGATATTAGGTTGTCTTGTAACTATGATAGTCATGAGGAATAAAGATTGAAAGAATAAATTATTGTATTTTCTTTTAAGGGTTCGCTATTTTTGCTTCAAAACATGTAAGAAGAACTCCAAAAACCTTGAATTAATAGCATGATGAAACTAAAGGCCATTTATGGTATCTCATTTAAATTTTGAAAAGGAGATATGCATGAAATAAAGAGAAAACATAAAGCTGACGAACAGGGTGAAACATCGATTAAAGAGGAATCTCACTTTGTTGACAGGAGAAGAAAATAACCAGGAAAAACTCTTAATGAAGAATATGATATTGAAATCTAAAAAATTTGCAGGTCTTCTATCTTCTAACAGTCGAAACAGAGGAAAGGCTGCAAACGATTAAATTGCAAGAATAATTAATTACCACAATAAAAGTTGTACTAAATTGCAGCTAAGCATTCATCAAAGAGATATATGAAAAATATGAAACAACGAAGAAACACATAACTCAAACTTGACCAGATCTGGAATCTTCAATCTGTATTCGTATTAATTCAAAAGTATCTTCAAATTCTTATATACAATGCGCCCAGAAAAAAAGCCCAAGATCAGTATCCTGAAATTATATTTATACCAGATCTTTGATGATTGTTGGTTGGTGATCTCATAACTCCTAGGGGCAAACAGTTACAATAATTTCAAACCCCAACCGTTTCCATGATTATCATTTATTTTCCTATCATCTCGATAATATAATTTTTCAAAATGATACTTCATTGTTTTACTGAAGTATCTCCTTCTTTTGACCTGATACATTCAATACATTTTTCAAGAAGATGTATGAAATTTCTGGCAGGCTCTAGAAGATCCTTTGCTTCAAATAAATAGAATTTTCTCTGAGTTTCTGGAAGCCGATCTTCAATCCCCTTACCAGTAAACTTAATTGATTGTAATTTTAAGTTTGGCTTCATTAGCCACCTGTCTATTAGGATAACATCCATTTCCTTTAACTGTGAAATTTCCATTTGAAATTTGTTCAAACCCTCTTTGAAATTTAATTGGTGACTTACAATGTTTATCTATCCTAATTTCCCAGTGCAATTGTCTCTTCCAATACCTAATAATTCATTGTCCAATAAATCAAAGATTCTTTCACAATCATCTTTGATTTCTTTGACTATTTTCTTATATTCTGCTATGTTGTTTTCCCATACCTTGAGCATGATATCTCCTCTAATATGCTCTGTGACAAAGATTTAGAATTTTCGATACTTCTTCATTTTCAGAACATACAATTGCCTTTTGGAAAGTGGTCCTTGCCGCTTTAGCTTCTTATTCTTTAAAAATAATATTATCAAAAGCATTTCTTGTTTCTTGAAAATAATTTTGAATAATCTCTACTTGGGAGATTACTTTCTATTGCTCAACTTCTACCTTCAGAGGTATTTCCAGTGATTGGTCTTGAAAAAATTTCAAGTCTATAACCTGGCCTTTTATTGAATTCAATTTAGCCTGTAGTTGTCTTACCAATTCTTCTTGACGAATAACTTGTATTTGGCTAGTCTACATCTTCTCGTTCATCTCGTCTAGACTTGAATTAAGCGATTGGATTTCTTGCTTGTGAGCTTCTCTGGCCTGCTCTAGACCTTTATTTATTTATGCTTTTATATTTTTCTTGGTATCATTTAGTTGATCTTGCAACTAGGTTATCTTGTGGTTACTTTGTTCCAACCTTTCTCTCATATTCCTAACAGTGAATAGATTTGTTGTTGCCAGTGCTCCCATGGAGCCCCCCACCTCTATAGAGAAATCTCACTCTTCCAAGTTTTTCCCATCCACCAGCACCCTGTGTTTCTTTACCATAACACCTTCTCTAATATACATCTCCTGTTTTAATACAACCTTCCTCTTTTTATTGAAGAAGTAATCAGAGGGAGGAATTTCTTATCTGGAGATAGGGTCAAGGTCGCTAGCATATATGACTCCTACTTGAGGGAAACCAAAAGTAGGTTGTAAAGGGGTCATGGAAGTGATGGGATTACCCAACTCTATGGATTTTGTTTCCCCTGTTGTCTTGGAAGTATAAATATGAATATTAGATGATGAAGGGGGGGTAGATTGACAAGACTCGAGAGGTGTCTCAGACCCTTTTTCTACTTCTGCTCCTGGATTCTCGATCTGTGGGACTTCTTTGTTTTGTAAATATCCTTCGACCTCCTGTGGGTTTTCCTCAGTGTGTGCTTTATTCTGTGCTTTTTGTTCAAATCCTGAGGGAATGTTTTCTTGTTCTGGAGGGGATGTTGTTGCTTCGCTCTGCAATACCTTGGGAAAACCACTTCGTCTGCGTCTCTGGAAGGTTAGAAGACTGGTTTGAAAGTCAGATGATAATGTATGTACCCTCTCTAACACCTCTTCGTAGGTTTTGACCCCTTTTAAAATGTCATCGCGAGGGTATTCCTCATGTTCAAATGCTTTCATGCCATAGTGAGCCATGTGGCTACTCACTGTTCAATAAGGGTCGTGTTTCCTGTGTTAGAGATTCACCAACTTGACCTCCTCAAGAGCTACAGCTTCAACTTTGGAATGACCCGGATTGAGTAGCGAAAACCTTCCAATATGTATGAGAAAGACAAGCCAAACTTTCTTTTGAGGTGTCTTTAGCTCTATCCCAATACCGCCTGTTATTATCTGATGAGCTACCTCCCTGCATACTAGTCTGTCAGGGTTCAAAAGTGCATGAGAAGGGATAGAACATCCGAAAAACCTAATATAGGATAAATTCTCCTCAATAAACCAATCGGAAACCTCCTTGAGGTTTCCTATTACCAACTCCGAAATATGGGGGGGTGCATAGCCATACAACATCTGATGCACTAGTATCACCATGAAATGAAAAATTTCATTAAAATAATCCTTAACATTTTCTTCCCACAGCTTAGAATGATATTCATGAATCGGTTCAATGCAGGTTGGGTTCCAAGTCCAATTCATCAAAGGGAAAGGAGTCGTGAAATATATAGCATCTATGATGTATGCTGACATGTAAAAAGCTATTGTTCTGCCACAGGATCTCACGGTTTGATACTCCATAAAATTCTTAGCTAGGTTATCTGATAGAATTTTGTTCCAATTGAAGTTATAGCCTTCGACTGCTTCATGTAAAAGGGGCACCCATTCTGCAGGGAAATGGGTAGGGATTTTCTTCTCAAAACGTATACATAACATCATCACCACATAGACCATGTACTTGTTCAATGAGGCTGTGGCATAAACGTTATGGGTATCGGCCCTGAATTTTGGTGGGTGTCTCCACTAGTCTTTGATTATGTCGGGGTATATTTGGTCTGCCTCTGTGGATTCTTTCCTTTGAAATTGACTTACGAATTATTTATTATAAATATGTTTAGAATTGGGAGACAATTTATACATTACTTGTATATGTTTCAGTCTGAAAGAGCTGATGATGACCCCTTGACTATCCAGAATGCTTCTAGTTTGCATGTTTGTCCTCTCCAAATCCCAACTGATCATGTCGTTGTATGTCATGAGTCGTGGGCACATGAGTACTTTGTGAATTCCAGACTCTCCTATGTCTCAAATTTTGTTTTCAGAATCATCGGGAAAATTCTTGATTTCGTTGTCCAAGGTTTCAAAAATTTGCCTCCATGATTTGATGAAATCAATGGCATGTGGTGTAGTATCAGACACAACATCTCCTTCTGAGCTTGAACTTTCAATTGCTTCTTCACTTTTCTTGGGTGCCTTTATAGGTTCCCTAATGTTCTTGTTTAGAATGAATTTTTGTCCCAGAGAGAAATGTGTCCATTTGTTGAATGCAATTCAATTCTAAGTCTAAACAATAAGAATGAAAATTTGAAGAAACCAAACTTTTATTAACCTTTAACTCTTCTTACGACAGACATACTATAAATTCTAACCTTGCACAATGTCTATTGTAAACAGATATTCAGAAAAGATCAAAAAATATACAATGGCAAATACAAACATTACACAGAGATTTTTCCCCTGGAAACCCAAATCGGGAAAACCAACATATATTATATTCATTCATTATGTTACATTGTTTACAATACAATATACATATAGGAGCCAGTGGCATCCAAAATCCTAACTCAATGACCTGGATTAGTCCAAAACCCTAATTCCTTAACTG
>ML862111.1:3579-25234 GCA_009831015.1 Picea engelmannii
TCATAATAATGGTTGTAGATTTACATGACTTGGATCGAGCCCAGAAATTTAACCTCTAAATCGTATACAATGTTCATGGTGTCCATTTTGAAAACCCATATCATTTATTCCTCAAACAAAAACTAGGTAAATCTTTCCTTTCTCAAACTTAACACGGAAAGTATAACAAACCAAATTTTTTGAGTCGGCTTGGATTCGTTTCTGAACTAATAACAAAAGCCCAAGATTCTATTCAAGTTTTATTACTGAATCAATTAGAAACAAATGAAAAATGGTAGTATGGAAATGCAAAACTAGTGACTTCAACCAATTCTTCCAAAACAATAAATTTCCTTTCATTTTTCTTCAAGAAGTGACAAACTAAGGGAAAAGGATATATTTTCATGTACACAAAACGCACAGCAAATCCAAACTTAACCATCATAAAGAAAAATTCAAGCAAAGAGATTTAAAATCATTTGTTACCTCATACCTTGTTTAAATGCGATTTTATACCAGTATTGAGAGTCCCAAACAACTACAAGAACCACAAAGCTTGAGGTTTTCTGAGAAACTAGAGCATTATGCCCTCTCCACAACACAAAAATGAAATGAAAACTCTAGAAACTCACAAAATATGAAGGTGATGGACTCATGACTATGGAGTAAATTCCCATGTCCCTTCCAATTCAATCCATGGTCAACTCCACTATATAAGGAATGGTTACCATTACTACTTAAATCAATTATTCTATCTATTTAAATTTATAAATATGAACAACATGATATACACATTCATGCTACTATCATTAATAATTAATATCATGAATAAAAACGGTTTAGAATTGTGTAGAAATAATTTAATACACGCTTCAACACTCATACATACAACATATAGAGTAAATGAAACATTTTATCATAACATTAAATACTAAATAACACAATTATCAAAACACTTATATTTTAATATTTTTTTACACAACGAGATGTATAAAAATTATGTTCCTCCCATTTGTGGGATTTCTTTCACCAATTTTCTCTACAACAAGCCACCCTTAAGCTCAGGCTATGAGTCCACAAGGACAAACTAAATCTTATGGGTGTCTGCATTCCACTATAACAACTCAAATACCTACTAAAACGCAGTGAGGCAACTCATATAACAATTCCAAATCTGCATCCCTCTTCCCCATTAGTCTCCATAACCTAAGGGATGAGATTTCATTATTTACACCATAGTCCTTCAAAAAATATCCATCCTCTCTAGGGATCTAACATAGATTGTCCAGGAATCTCTCTTATGGGGACTCTAAGAACTTCAGTTGTAATAAGAGTGCTCACACTGTTGGATTACTAAGAGGCAGGGGTGAATCAGTAATAAAACAATTGAATCATTTTTAACCATATAATCAAAGTGTTATATCAATGAAGCATTATCATCCAATAACTGCAGAGTAAATAATAAATGAACAAATGAACAATCATACACATACACAGTACACAGTGTTTTACGTGGAAACTGAAATCAGAAGAAAACCACATAATGTTTTTTCTTATATGTCTTGAATAATTACATTCATTGGAAGCATCAACTTTCTTTGTTTCAGATGCAACTGGAAGGAGGCTCCAACCCCCTAGTTTCTCAGGCTACAACCTAAAGGAAGCTCAACTACCCAATTTTTTGGCTACAATCAGAAGGAGGCTACAACCCCCTATGTTCTCCAGCTATAACCGGAAGGTGGCTCCAACCACCTATCCTTGCCCCGTCCAACCGCCCTGAAGTAGAAGTAGAATGATGAAACCACTGTCACACTATCACTGTGAAATATATCACTGTAAAACTGTACCAATAAATTTGAACCATGCATCAACCATGCATCAACCTGTACCTCAACCTGTAATCAACATGTACCATAAACATGTGCATCAACCATGCGCCAACCTCTACCAAACAAACTGTAATCAACCTGTACCATAAACAAGTGCATCCAACCATTTACCAAGTATGTATCAATCATGTGTCAACTACTCATCAATCTATGACTCATCAATATGTACCAACATCATCAACTATACACCTCATGTATCTGCCAACTCATCAACTACTTGTCTCAACCATGTACTCAACATGTACCTCAACCAAAAGCCCTCATCAATTTCATCATCCAAATCTGATTTGTAGTTATGTAATAGACCTAGTGTATATGATCACATTCTTGCAAACCTTCCTTGACTTTAACAACAAGAGACTATCATTTTTATCAAACATTTCTTTAGTCTCACATGCCTAGTATTGGATTAGTCAACAACCCTAACTTGAAGTAATCATAACTTTGTACATGTAATGTATAAATATTTGAAACTGATACACAATGTTCTTCAGTGTGTTTCATGCAATTTCTTCAGGTGTCACTACTTGGAACCTCTCAGAAAATGATTTATAGCAAAAATGGCATACCTTGCTAAATTTTGGCTTATTCTCAAGAGTGACCTTGTAGAGCGTTCCCTACATGGAATATTTGTTGAATTGATATGAAACTATTACAAAACATACTACATACTTTACCCTAACCAACACATTTGGTTTCACTGAATTTGGATCTATTATGAATAAGTTATGACGTTTTTACCCGAAACACCTATTTTTGACTAGTTTCAGGACTAGCCACAAACCCTATTTTCCACAAAGTGTAAATCCAAAAATACAATGGCCCACAAGATGAATTTTTTACCACCGATACTTGGATATGTTTTCTCAATTTCATATCAATTTCATGGTCTGAATAATTATATAAAAAATGTTATAGCGAAAATGGTGAGATGACCTATAAATAACATATCTTACAAAGCACCATCAAAAGAATTTATCCTTCCTTGCATTTTGGCCTTCTTTTCTTCACCTTCCCTCAGAATTTTGTCTTAGATATCCTTAGTTATCTAAGACACCTATATATATTCAATATGTTCAAGTGTGATTAAAATGAGAGAGCCTAGCCTCTTATTTATACTCTCCAAGTAGCTTCCTTAAAAACATCTTCTAGGTCACTTTGCTCACTTTCCTTATTTTAGGTTTAACCCACTTCTAATTTCTCCATTAAATGTATTATTTAAATAATCTATTTTGTATTCAATTTGAATTATAGTACACTCATCACTTCACTTTATTATTTACCTTTTAAAATCCCTTAAACCACTTTGACTACTTTGACCTTTTGGGGCTTCTAGATAACATGTGAGGGTCCTCCAACTTCGTAAGGCCATAACTCTCAAACCGTGAGGAGTTATGTGACGTACCACATACCACAAGAAATGGAATGACATGTAATATCCATATAGAATCGTATTATCTGAAAATATATCATAACTCATACCGTTATCCATCAAACAAACTTGGGTCCATTACCCAAACCTGGGCTCTCCAACTTCTCATGGAAATAACTCTCCAACCATGAGGAGTTATGTGAAGTTCTACATACCACTGGAAATGGCATGACAATCAATATCTATCTAGAATAGTTTCCCTGACAAATTCACTATCTGTCATCTCATTATTCCAAAATTAAGCATGGGTTCTTTTACTCCGCAAATCATCTTTTCGTGAGGGCCTTCACCATAACGGGACCAATTTGGAGTTCATCCATATTTACTTCTTATCAACCATGAAAAAACAATAATGAGTCATATTTACATCAAAAATATTGGTTCCATTACCCAAACCTTTCTACTACAGGGCTTTCTTTAAGGGTTGACATCAATGACAAGCAACCTTAATTAACAATCTCCCCCTTTGGCATTGATGGAAACACTCTGATGCAATACTCAAATCATATCACTCATGCTCCCTCTTGAACCATGCCTTTGTCCTCTGCATCTAATAAATCTTCTCCCTTTGGAACCATTCCTTTGTCCTTTGCATCTGATAAATCTCTCCCCATTTGTCATCAATGGCAAAAGTATCTTTCCATCCGGGGTTTCTCCCCCTAACTGAACTATCCTCTTATGGTGCTTCCTCATGTACATCTAAGACATATAAGATAAGCATTCAAAAAGAATTCATTTTGGAGTAGAAATAACTCCAAGTCTTTGGCGAAGATATTAAAAGGCCTCTCGTGGAAGTGGTTTTGTAAAGATGTCTGCCACTTGTTCTTTTGTGCCCACATACTCAACTCTGATGTTCTTTTCTACAACTTGTTCCCATAGAAAGTGATACTTGATTGGAATGTGCTTCGTCTTGGAGTGCATCACCGGGTTATTTGAGATATTGATGGCACTTGTATTATCACAATATATTGGAATGGACTCATCCTACTCAACATGTATATCTGTCAAAGTTTGTTTCATCCAAAGAACATGTGTACAACATGGTGATGCTGCAATATACTCTGCCTCAGCTGTAGATAGAGATACTGATGATTGTTTCTTGCTTATCCATGATATTAAACACTCACCCAAGTAGAACGTTGCTCCACTGGTGCTTCGTCAATCATCAATACAACCTACCCAATCTGCGTCTATGTAGGAAATTAGTGATAGATCCTTTCCTTTTGGATACCATAGCCCAAACTCTTATGTTCCTTTGAGATATATGAAAGTCCTCTTCATTGCTAATACATGTTATTCATTTGGTGTTGCTTGAAATGGTGCCACCTGTCCAGCTTCCTGCATTGCATATGGTCTGGATGTTCTCACACACAATAGGTTTCGAATCATTGACCTGTATTTCCTTTGATCTATAGAGTTTGAATCATCATCTTTGCTCAACTTGCAACTTGTTTGCATGGGAGTGATAACTAGTTTTCAATCTTCCATTCTGAACCTCTTTAGCATTTCTCTGATATACTTGTTTTGAGAAATAAAAATTCCTTGGTTGATTTGACATATCTAACACTTGTATGCTTTCCTTGTACTTGAGTAACCATCAAGTACTCCTTTGTCCACACGAGAGTCAAATTTTCACATTCTTCCATCTTCTCTTTTGATATAGCATTTGCTTCCAAAAACTCTTAAGTGCTTCACATTTTCTAGTCTTCCTTTCCATAGCTCGTAGGGAGTTTTGTCAGTGTTGTTTATGAACATTACTCTATTTTGAGTGTGAAATAATGTATGCAATACCTGTGTCCAAAAAATATATGTCAATTTGTAATCCATTAGAATTCTTTGAGCCATTTCCTATGTCATTATCATCCATTACGATAATGTTCCTGTGTCTTTGAACCACTCTCTGAACCAATCTATGAATCTGTGATCTCGTCCACTATCATCTATCTATCCAAACCTGCTAAGTGTTCTTACGAATCCATCTATGTATATACTGTCCAAGACTCTACTTGCACAATTGTCCATAATGCTAACCCATTTATCATTATACTATCAAATTGTACTTCTGCTAACTGATTGCTTTGAATTTGTATTCTCAAACTCTGCAAGATGATGGAAAGATGGTTCTTTGGTCTGTCATAGCTATCGCATAGACTCCCCCTGTATAGTATTCATATTACTTGGGAGTCTCTAAGATGGATGGCTCAGAAAAATTCCTGCTCTGATGTGTATTCATCATCATATTCATTGGTAGATTCATCATCATCTTCATGGGTATATTCATTATCTCTCTGAGCTCTGAATTCTTTCTTTCTTTCTGTGGATTCATCTTTCACTACAATGCCTGAAAGTACAATCTCTTGAACCTGTTCCTTATTTAATTGTGCTTCCTTTCCTTCAATTATTTTCCAAACCTTTATGTTTCTGACATCTTTCTTTTTCTCTATAGAATTTTCTTCATCTCATTTTGTTGCCAATATTGTGATCTCTGGTACCTGGTCTATATTCACCTTTTCTTCTTGTTTTCTTATCCATACTTTCTTATATCTGATCAGTATTCTCTTTCATGGAAGTATCGATCATGCTTCTACAATCATTGGCTATGTGCCCATAGTTATGACATTTGTAACACTCAATGTTACGTGCAGCCACATAGGCACTTCTTGCTTGAACATTTCTTTTATAATCTCTGCAATATGAAACCTTATGTCCAAAGTTAGTACAATAAAAACAATGACCATAAAATAAATTTTCATAACTAGGAGCAAACGATATTCTTTGTGGCGTAGTCCTTCTGAATTTTTGTCTTGATTGATCATGATCATGATTGAAGATTCTTTGTGGCTTGAACATGGATGGTCCCCTTGAAGATGTATCTTTAATAGTTTTCTTAGATTCTGGTTGACCATGATTCCTGCCTTTGATTACTTCTGCATAACTCTTTTTGTTTTCTTCATTCTTCTTTTCTAGTAGCCTAGAGTGCTTCTCTTCATTCTCTATAACTGATGTGGATGTTTCTGTCTCTTCAACGTTCGTGTTGAGCTTGACAATTTTACTTCTCAATGTGACAAATTCTTCTTCAAGCTTCTCAACCTCTTCTTCTTTCTTCATTATCTCAGACTTCATGACATCTTTTTTTTTTTTCGCTCCTTTAAGATCAATTTTTAATATAATTATTTGTTCTTCAATTCCTTTCTCTTCTTTACCAATCTCTACCTCAAGATGGTTTAGATTGTTAGTTCTTTCCTTAAGATGATCTATCAATATCTTCTCTCTCATTTCTGCTTCTTTCTTTTGTTCTGCTATCTTGGTTTCCAAACACTACTTTTGATATTCAATATTTTCTTTGATCTTTTTGGCTTCTTCTAGATGAGTTATTAAGTTCGCGATGACCTGTTGGGATTCTTCAAAAATGTGAACACTTTCCTTTTGTTTCATCAATTCTTTTTTGAGTGAATTGTTTTCTTCTCTTAGTTCATCTAAAGAACTAATCAATTCTTCTTCATAATTGTCTTCCTTTTCAGTTATTTTTGTCTTGTCTCATTTCCTTCATGGCATTCTATTTCAAGATGTCCACATTTTTCACAATTAACATAAAACAACATACCTCTGGTGATTATGTACTCTTCATCTTCTGAATCTTCTTGACATGGTGAATATAATTCTTCTTGATTTGTATCTGCATCTTCTTTGACATTTTCTGAATCTGTGATGGGTGGAGAATATATGTCATGTAACTTATCCCAAAGTTATTTTGTTGATGAACATTTACCAACCTTTTCTCTTACCTGATTAGGTAATCCTTCCCAGATGAAATCCGTTTCTATTTTGTTATTTTTCTTCAATTCCTTCTTGGATGCAGTCTTTTCCCTTTTTGAACTATCATATCCTATAACAATTGATAGCCAAATATAATGTCCCCGTGCCTGTAAAAATACTTCCTTCCTTATGCTCCATATCTCATACTTAAAACCATTCTGACCATTAAACCTTGGTACTCCATTCTCAGAATAATCTATGATTTCCTTCCAGTGGTTAAACTGTTTCCTTAACGAACCAGATCTGATACCAATTGTTGGATTACTAGGGGGGGGTGTGTGTGAATAAGTAATACAACAATTGAATCCTTTTTAACCATATAATCAAAGTGTTATATCAATGAAGCATTATTATCCAATAAATGAAGAGTAAATAAACAATGAAAAAATTAACAATCATACACATACACAGTACACCAATGTTTTACATGGAAACCCAAATTAGGAGAAAAACACATAATCTTTTTTCTTATATGTCTTAAAGAATTACATTCATTGGAAGCACCAAATTCCTTTGTTTTCCAGCTGCAACTGGAAGGAGGCTTCAACCCTGTAGTTTCTCAGGCTACAACCTGAAGGAAGCTCCAACTCCCCAATTATCTGGCTACAACCAGAAGGAGGCTACAACCCCCTATGTTCTCCATCTACAACCGGAAGGTGGCTACGACCATCTATCCTTGCCCAGTCCAACCGCCCTAAAGTAGAAGTAGAATGATGGAACCACTGTCACACTATCACTGTGAGATATACCATTGTAAACATGTACCAATAAATTTGAACCATGCATCAACCATGCATCAACCTGTACCTCAACCTGTAATCCACTTGTACCATAAACAAGTGCATCAACCATGCACCAACCTATACCAAACAACCTGTAATCAACCTGTACCATAAAAAAGTGCATCAAACCATGTACCAAGTATGTACCAATCATGTTTCAACTACTCATCAATCTATGACTCATCAATATGTGCCAACATCCTCAACTATACACATCATGTATTGTAACAACCCTAGTTGAATATATGCTCAGGGATTATTAAGTAAAAATTAATTAGATGATTAATTGTCCTAATATAGTTTTAATTAAACAATGATTAGCATTAATAATATTAATTAAATATTTATTTATTAATTAATTGTTTATAACTTTTGATTAATTAATTAATTAATTAATTACATATCACATTCAATGACATGGGTAATAAATTAAGGGCTTAATAATTTTAATTTATTTAATTAATTGCTTTACGTATGCAGGACGAGATAAGACATTAAATAAAGGGATAAGAAACATTAAATGGAGGGGATAGGATAATAAATAAAGGGATAAGGTAATAAAGGAGGGATAAGGAAATTAATGAGGGGGAAGAGAGTCGGTGAAAGGGGGACATGATGGGAGGAGCCTTACGGGGGGAGGATGATCATTTTTGGGGAGGGAAGCATTTTGGAGAGGAGACGAGAGTTCTAGTTTTTTTTTCTTGGATTTTCTGGTTCTGTGGTGGTGTTCTACTATCTTTGAGTATCATTGCAGGGGGCACTAGGTTGCTAGGGGTTTTCGGCACGGGGGCCAGGATTCCTTTCGGTTTCCTGGAGCTAGGGAGGCAGACAAGCTTCTCCTAGCTAGCTGGGAGGTTAGTCGGTTTCGACAGAGTTGGTCAGTGCATCAGGCAACAACAAAGAAGCAGGCTGGACAACCGGGTCAACGAAGAATTTAGAATCAGAAGCAAGTAATTTGTTTATGAAATTGCTAAGTTATTTCATGCTATAGTTAAATTTTAAATTTTGTCTAATATTATATGCTCATATGATGGTGAATGAATTATTTATGTATGAGAAAGAATTATATGCTAAATTGAATTAAATTTTGTTTTTTACGGTCTCTACACATGGTATCAGAGATATAGTTCACAATTTGGAGCCTTAAGGGCCTACCTACCCACCCAAAAATTTAAACAACCCTAAAACCCTTTAATTAGGTATAAATCTGAGCTCCAAGCTCCAGCTCCACCCAACCTGCAAGCAATACCCAAAAATAAATATCAGACATACAAATCAAAAGGCACATGTTCTATTAATTTTCCCCTTTGAAAAACCTGTTAACAATAGAAAATTTAAACTTTGAGAATAATTATGGAAATTCCACTGTTCAATAGGTACCTGATGCCACGAATAAATGACCTCTTTGATTAGATGAGAGGAGCAATGGTATTCTCAAAGATTGATTTTCGATCAGGGTATCATCAGTTAAGGATTAAGGAAGGCGATGTCGAAAAAAATGAACTTCGAACTCGATTTGGACATTACGAGTTTGTCGTAGTACTTTTCAGATTGACCAATGCACCAGCAGTATTCATGAGCCTCATGAACGGCGTATTCTGAAAGTACTTAGATCGTTTTGTACAAGTCTTCCTAGATGACATCCTCATCTATTCCAAGAATCCAAGAATGAAAGAGAACATGAGGAACACTTACAAGTGGTGTTGTCCTACCTTAGAGAGAACAAATTGTATGGAAACTTGTCAAAGTGTTCCTTCTTCCAGAAAGAGATCCACTATTTAGGTCATATCATTTCCGGCGAAGGAATCTCTATGGACCTAGAAAAGGTAAAGACCATTATGGAGTGGCCAGTGCCGAAAAATGCCCATGAGGTGAGAAGCTTCATGGGGCTAGCAGGTTATTATCGAATATTTGTGGAAGGATTCTCCAAAATCGTGAAACCCAACACCGCTTTGCAACGCAAGGGGGTTAGGTAGGAATGGGAAGAAGAATGTGATAGTGCATTCATCTAGCTTAAGAGGTTACTAACTAGTGCACCAATTCTACGAGTGTCGGATATGGAAAAGGGCTTCATAGTCTGCACAGATGCCTCGAAGCAAGGGTTGGGGGCCGTTCTAATGCAGCATGGAGGAGTGATAGCTTATGCATCAAGGAAGTTGAGGAAACATGAAGAGCTATACACGACTTATGATCTAGAGTTGGCAGCTGTAATGCTAGCTCTGAAACTTTGGAGGCACTATCTTGTTGGGAGAACCTTTGAGCTTAAAATGGACCATCAAAGTTTAAAACATTTCTTCACTCAAAGAGATCTGAATGCCAAGCAAAGGCGATGGAGTGAGTTTATGAGTGAGTATGATTTTGGTATTTCATACATCAAGGGAAAGGAAAATGTGGTCACAGATGCCTTGAGTAGGAGACCACGTATCTTCTCCTTGATACCCTTAAAAGTCAATTTGAGGGAACATGTGTTGACACAAACCCAAGGAGACAGTTGGTATTTAAAGGTTACTTCAAACCTCTAGAGTGAGAGGCAGTTAGATCCAAAGTATGAATGATATAGTTTGGAAGAAGACAGACTGTTAAGATATCGGGGAAGGATGTACATCCCTAAAAGTGGGGATATTCGAAGCATCATATTGAAGGAAGCCCATAGAGCACTTTATTGTGCACATCCAGGTGTGAAGAAGATGTATGCATACATGAGGAATCTCTTCTTTTGGGTAGGCATGAAGCGCGACGTAGTCCATTTCGTCACCAAGTGCCTAGAGTGTCAACAAGTGAAAGCCGACCACGATCACCCAGTCGGCCTCCTACAACCACCTGATGTTCCTATGTCCAAATGGGAAGTCACTTCTATGGATTTTGTTGTGGGGTTTTCGCTCACATCTCATAGACACAATGCCATTCTTGTGATAGTGGATAAGTTAACCAAGAGAGCTCATTTTATTCCGGTTAAAGACACTTACAATGTCACTGATGTGGCACCTATGTTTGTAAATGAGGTTATCCATTTGCACGGGATACCTAAGAAGATCATTTCTGATAGGGACTCCAGATTCACTTCTAGGTTTTGGACAAGTTTGCAGTCAGCATTGGGGACTCAGTTGAACTTAAGCACAACTTATCACCCTGAAACATATGCGAAAACCGAGAGAGTAAATCAAGTCATGGAAGACATGCTCAGGATGTATGTCATGGATAATCAAACCAAGTGGGAGAAGTACCTACCTTTGGTAGAGTTTGCCTACAATAATAGTTTCCATAGCTCCATCGAATTTCCACCCTACGAAGCTTTGTATGGAAGGCCATGCAAAACGTCGTTGAGTTGGGATAGACTAGAAGACCGAATAACAGTTGGGCCAGAATTGATTCAAGAGATGGAGGAATAGGTGATTCATATTAGGAAGAGACTAAAGGAAGAACATGATAGGCAGAAAAGTTATGCGGATGCACACAGGACTGACCGAAGTTATGAGGTGGGAGACCTGGTTTTCATTCATATTAGGCCTAATAAGATCACCATACGGTTCAGGAAGGCGACAAAGTTGTCACCTCGATTTATAGGACCGTTCAGAATCCAAGAGAAAATTGGACCCGTTTCCTATCGTCTCGTACTGCCATCCCACTTCCATAAAACTCATAATATTATTTATGTATTTGTTTTACATCATTATGTTGCTAATGAATCACATAAACTAAATTGGAAGGAATTGCAGGTATCGGACATGGGAACCCTCACGGTAGAACCATTACGCATATTGGACCGTAGAGTCCGACAGCTCAGGAACCGTCTGGTAGACCAAGTTAAGGTCTAATGGGACAAGTATAGTCTAGGATATGCTACTTGGGATGACGCTGAGACACTACGACGATACTATCCCTCATTTTTTTGAACAACTCAAGAATATGTTTCTCGAAACTTGGGTGTATGTAACACCACTTTTAACTTAAACAACCAGGATTACCTGAGGCCTATATACTCTATTTTTCTAGTCACAGTGAAACTATTAAGTGATACACTTAAACTTTAAAATGTATGAACTTTTATGAATGCTTAAATGTTATTGATGATGATGTATGTAATGTTATCTACTATGTGAATGTAAAGTTTACGAATATTTAAATGTTATTGATGATGATGTATATGATGCGACATATTGTGAGAATGTGAATTTAATGAATGTTTAAATGCTATTAGAATGATGTTGGATATGATGAAAACTATTTTGGTAAATGATAATCTTATGAATGGGTGTCGAAATTGAATTATGGGATATTATGTGATCTATTTCTAACTTGAAAACTTTGATGTTAAGTTGTCAGTACAGGGATACCAAATTGAAATGATGATAGTATGCAATTACATGATGATAATGCGTAGAAATGTATGAGTTTGTGTTATAGACTAATCTACAGGTTATGGGCTATGAAATAGCCAACGTAATGATGATGAAAGTGGATATCATGGCCACTAGCCGAGAAAGATTATGGTACAAATATTTGTATGAGAAATTATATTGGTTGGATGCATTGCTATGATATGTGGACCAGTGCAGGATTTCAGGTGATGAGACTGCCCAAAACCGAATAAACGATGACAAAACCCCCAGCAAGACAGTGCCACTGTATATTCCATTGTAGGGTGTGGACCCTAGTTATGATTAGGAGGGGTGGAGGTATTTCCCATCGTGTATCCTCCGAAACCTGAAGTCATGGGAGGACGATGTTAGCTCACCCTCCCCAAGATGTGTGATGATGACTGCCAATTGCCTACTAGGGAAGCTTGGTCGAGATAGTGACACTTCCTCTTATGAGTTCTATTTGGATTTAGGTCAATATAGTTGACGCTCCAAGATAGTCTAGCAGAGGAAGGATAGGAATGGAGATGGAAGTAAGTTAGGGAGGAAGGATGAGTAGAAATAGTTGAGAAAGTATGGATATTTGTCTTATGGTGGAATTTAATGTTTTCCCTTCTAAAAAGAAAATGTGTATATATGAATATTCATAATTACGTAACTAAACCACAGTTGTCTAAATAAAATTGTTGAACCGAATAATTGTAATGAAAGGATTTCTCAAACAATTGATTGGTTTGTTGTCTTTTATAAAAGACTAGTCTTGTTGATTGGATTGGATGCATACCTAAATTACTAAAGGATGATAGTTATTGATTATTAGTACATACATGAGACTTGTATGTACTAGCTACACATGCATTTCTTGTACATGTACACTAGTATGTATGAGTTTTCTTGGCTAACTTACTAATAGTGTCGATTATTTGTTATGAATGCGTGAACCATGTTTCTTTTCCTTTGTACCACGAGATACCTTAACTTTGGGATGAAGTTTCCTGAAGGGTGGGTGTATGTAACAACCCTAGTTGAATATATGCCTAGGGATTATTAAGTAAAAATTGATTAGATGATTAATTGTCCTAATATAGTTTTAATTAAACAATGATTAGCATTAATAATATTAATTAAATATTTATTTATTAATTAATTGTTTATAACTTTTGATTAATTAATTAATTACATATCACATTCAATGACATGGGTAATAAATTAAGGGGCTTAATAATTTTAATTTATTTAATTAATTTCTTTACGTATGCGGGACGAGATAAGACATTAAATAAGAGGATAGGAAACATTAAATGGAGGGGATAAGATAATAAATAAAGGGATAAGGTAATAAAGGAGGGATAAGGAAATTAATGAGGGGGAAGAGAGTCGGTGAAAGGGGGATATGACAGGAGGAGCCTTACGGGGGGAGGATGATCATTTTTGGGGAGGGAAGCATTTTGGAGAGGAGACGAGTGTTATGGTTTTTTTTTCTTGGATTTTTTGGTTCTATGGTGGAGTTCTGCAGTCTTTGAGTATCATTGCAGGGGGCACTGGGTTGCTAGGGGTTTTGGGCACGGGGGCCAGGATTCCTCTTGGTTTCCTGGAGCTAGGGAGTCAGACAGGCTGCTCCTAGTTGGCTGGGAGGTTAGTCGGTTTGGGTAGAGTTGGTCAGTGCATCAGGTAGCAGCAAAGCCGCAGGCTGGACAACTGGGTCAACGAAGAATTTAGCATCAAAAGCAGGTAATTTGTTTATGAAATTGCTAAGTTATTTCATGTCGTAGTTAAATTTTAAATTTTCTTGAATATTATATGCTCATATGATGGCGAATGAATTATTTATGTATGAGAAATAATTATATGCTAAATTAAATTAATTTTTTTTTTTTACGGTCTCTACATGTATGTGCGAACTCATCAACTACTTGTCTCAACTATGTACTCAACATGTACCTCAACCAAAAGACCTCAACAATTTCATCATCCAAATCTGATTTGTAGCTATGTAATAGACCAAGTGTATATGATCACATTCCTGCAAACCTTCCTTGACTTTAACAACAAGAGACTAGCATTTTCATCAAACTTTTCTTTAGTCTCACATGCCTAATATTCGATTAGTCAACAACCCTAACTTGAAGTAATCATAAATTTGTACCTATAATGTATAAAGATATGAAACGGATACACAATGTTCTTCAGTGTGTTTTATGCAATTCCTCTAGGTGTAACTACTTGAAACCTCTTAGAAAAGAAGTTATAGCAAAAGTGGTATACCTTGTTGAATTCTGGCTAATTCTAGAGAGATACCTTGTAGAGCGTGCCCCGCATGGAATATTTGTTGAATTGATATGAAACTATTACACAACATACTAAATACTGTAACCTAACCAAAAAAATTGGTTTCACTGAATTTGGATCTATTATGAAGAAGTTATGACGTTGTTACCCGAAACACCTGTTTTTGACTAATTTCAGGACTAGCCACAAACCCTATTTTCCATAGAGTGTAAATCAAAAAATAAAATGACCCAAAAGATGAATTTTTGACCACCGATACTTGGATATGTTTTCTCAATGGCATAGAAATTGCATATTCTGTATCATTATAGAAAAAAAGTTATAGCGAAAATAGTGAGATGACCTGTAAATAACATACCTTAGAAAGCACCATCAAAAGAATTTATCATTCCTTTCATTTCTGGTTTTTTTTCGTCACCTTCCCTCAGAATTTCGGCCTAGATATACTTGGTTACCTATGACACCTATAGATATTCAATATTCTCAAGTGTGATTAAAATGAGAAAGCCTAGCTTATTATTTATACTCTCCAAGTAGCTTCCTTAAAAACATCTTCTAGGTCACTTTGCCCACTTTCCTTATTTTAGGGTTAACCCACTTCTAATTTCTCCATTAAATTTATTATTTAAATAATTTATTTTTTATTGAATTTGAGTTATAGTACACTCATCACTTATTATTTACCTTTTAAAATCCATTAAACCACTTTGACCACTTTGACCTTTTGGGGCTTCTAGACGACATGTGAGGGTCCTTCAACTTTGTAAGGCCATAACTCGCAAATCGTGAGGAATTATGTGATGTTACACATACCAACATAAATAGAATGACATGTACTATCCATATAGAATAGTATTATCTAAAAATATATCATCACTCATATCGTTATCCATCAAACAAACTTGGGTCCATTATCCAAACCTGGGGTCTCCAACTTCTCATGGCCATAACTCTCTAACCGTGAGGATTTATGTGACATTCTACATACCACCAGAAATTGAATCACAAGCATTATCCATCTAGGATAGTTTCCCTGACAAATTCATTGTCCTTCATCTCATTATTCCAAAATTAAGCATGGGTTCTCTTACTTCGCAAAGCATCTTCCCGTGAGGGATTTCACCATAAGGGGACCACTTTGGAGTTCATCCATATTTACTTCTTATCAACCATGACAAAAAAATAATGAGTCATATTTACATCAAACAATATTGGGTCCATTACCCAAAACTTTGTTCTACGGGGCTTTCTTGAAGGGTTGACATCAATGACAACCAACCTTAATCAACACACACAACATATACAAATTCTATTTGGGTAATTTCCTCAATTAAAATCACTCACGGGAATATAGACCTCATTTTCAACACAAATTACCAACTTTAATAAGATATCCTCCATACCCACTATGGCTTACCACTCTTTCCTAATATTCAACTCTATTTTTCCTCCCCTCCTTTGACTATTAAAAAACTCATTTTTTTCCTAACCGACAACCCTTTTTCCCACCCGAAAACCTTTTTTCCCATGCTTTATTGACTCTTACTCTTCCCAATAAGTATGATTAAATGCAACTTAACCTATTACATGAATTCAATTTTTGATTGATGAATAATTCAAAGGGATAAATCAAAAAATGAAAAAATACTTAATGAAGATGGTGTAAGACTCAACGCATATGGATAATCCTCAAAACCCCCACTCAAACCCCTCTCTTGTTGAATAATATCCCACCATTACTAGAGTAATTACTCATATAGTAGCCAATGTTGTATTCCATTTTATTATTTTTAATGTATAATGTTCACATATTATATTGCTTGTCCCATGACCATTCATAATATTTTCAAATATGAAATACTACATTGGGTCTCTCTCTCTCTCTCTCTCTCTCTCTCTCTCTCTCTCTCTATGTATGTATTTTTCATGTTCTCTCTCTATCTCTCTCCCCACCCCCACTTTCCCTCTTTACCTCTCTCTCTTTTTCCCTCTCTCTACCCCCTGACTCTCTTTCGCTCTCACTCTTCAAATCTCATTCAATCTATATCTCTCTCTACCTCCCTCGCCTCTCTCTCTCAATGGAGTAGATCCAATGGGACTAGATATATAAAATATATATATATACTATATTCCATTCCATCTTACAACAATGGATGACCATCCTTATATAGATATTTTAGTGAAGAGACACACCCTTCACAATGGTCAATTGAAAATATTAATGATTACATATATTAATTATTAATGAAAATTTAGTTATATTACAAGTCATCCCTCCTTGAAATGCTTCATCCTTGAAGCATTTTTATTTTGATGGCTAAATCTTTTTAGATTTTTGTATTCTTCAATAAAATCTTTTGAATATTTGTCGTTGTCTCTATCACTCTCTATTTCACACATATATGATTGGTTTCCATTGAATTTGTGTCCTCAAATCCATTTAGGTGCATGACATATAAGACACAGACTTTTGTCATCATTTATGTTAGGTGGTGGAGTACCTTTGTAATAGGGAATAAAATTTGAGCTTGGTTCTTCAACATGAGACAAATAAGTTCATTGAAAGAACAACACTTTTTCTTTTGTCACCCTAGATTTTAATCACAATTGATCCACATATTTTATATATGTTAGTTTAAGTTTATTTCTTATGTCTTACTTCAATCATTATATGACAATTTGTAGGAGGTGATCATCTAAAAAATCAATCACATGGGTAGCTAACACATGTAAATCGTTAAATAATTCATACATTGTGCCTACCTATTGTAATTCAACGAGTTTGGAAAATACTTCATTTTCCTAGATGTTTTGAAATCTACTAAAAAATTGCTTCCTAAATGTCTCCCATTCCCTTGATTGGGATTTTGAATCTCATCATAAGAACGAGCTGCCTTCTTCCTTATCTAAGTTCAATGATTCAAAGTTAATTTTCTCCTTGTCATCACTCATCTTTTTAAACTCAATTAGCGTTCAAGTCGATTAATCCACCGTGTGCTTTCCCTATCATATTCTCCATCAAATCTATGTACATCAAATACGATTTTGTGCGTCCATCCATTAAAGGATCCAAAATTTGACAAATGTTTGGAGGGTAGAAAAATAGAGTGGTGAGAGTGGTGAGAGCTATTTGACTCCTTATTCCCATTTTCCAATGGTGTGACATGGGCCTTGAGCTCATAATTGTTTTTTCCCGCACCTTTAATATTTTTTCCACATTACCGAGTCTTATGGAGAAAGCATCCATCTCATTGATTGTTTTGTAAATTTTATTTATATTGTTAAGTTTGTTAGAGATCACATCCATAAATGATTTTAATTATTTTATATCTACACCACTGAGTTTGTTGTAGATATTCACCACCAAGGTTTTTAATTCATTTAACTCGTCATTTAACTCTTTATTGGGTGGCATATTTCTTGTGTTGGATGATGTGTTGTCTGTGGAACCTGAGGCATTCCTTGGTGGGATTCCTCTCTTGACTTTGGTTTCAGTTGCTTGGGTTTCTTTAGTGGCTCATAAATATAAATGTTTTAGTCCACATCTATGATTTTATTTTAAACTTGTATTTTAGTCTTCCTTATTCACACATAATTCACTTTTATGTGAATATTTATAAAATGTATCCTCCATGTAAAGAAATATTTATTTTACCTTTTCCTTTTCACATTATTTACTTGTACATGAATACATATAAACCTTATCCTCCAGGTAAATAATTATTTATATTTCGCTTTTTATTTTTAGTACTTCATGCAAAGATTTCTTCACATCAAGATACTCCAAGGTTTTGGTTGTGATACCAATTGGAGGAGATATAGTGGGACCATATATATAAAATATATATTTATTATATTCCAACCTGTTTGACAACAATGAATCACCATCCTTATATAAATATTTTAGTGAATAGATGCATGCTTGACAAAATTCAATTACAAATATTAATGATTACACATATTAATTTATAATGAGAATTTAGTTATACTACACTCACCCCCTCACTCTCTCTCTTCCCCCTCCCTCTAGAGAGAGGTATAGAGTGATATGAAGAGAGAGTGGGGGGCATAGAGAGAGATAGATAGATAGAGGGGGAGAGAGAGAGGTTCAAGGAAACAAGGAAAGAGGGAGAGAGTGTTAGAGGGGGAAGAGAGATAAAGTGAGAGTGAGGAGATATGGGGAGAGAGAGAAAGATTATTTAAGTGGATACTGGTGGCCACCCACCTATTTCACTAATTCAGAATGGTTCCACATCTTGGAATTTTTTCTACATTGTTTTGGGTCCCAAAGTGTCGATACCATTTTGAGGTCCCAAACAATGTTTTTTTGGCATGGTAGTTCCTATCATGTAGTCGACGGTTGATGCTAGGCCATTCATAATGTGAACTTATCGTCTAGATATTTTCGACGGGCTACTGAGTGCTCCAAATGGAGATCATATGAAAATGTTACCCCCTTGAGAAGTTGATGTATTAACTAAACACATAGAGGCCCACAAACCTTTTGGAGTTTCATATTTTGGGGTTAGGGTTTTGGATGTTTAGGGTTTCTTCATTGATGATTTATGTTGAAAGGAATTTTTGGTATCTTTTGTAATTAGCTTCTTGCGAATGATAATAGAAAACACTTTTCTCTCTTAAGGGATAAGCTACCACCATTCTAGATAGCTTGTGTGCTTTTCATTTTGCAGTCTTTTGTATTCCAAATAAACATTAATAGAATCAAAGTTTAATTGTATTATTGTGTTTCTTGCAATATATCTATGTGTTTATGTGTTCTATATTTGTGTCCATGTTTTTCTCAATATAATTTGGATTAGTGGTATTATATAAATATTCTCTTTGTTGTTTCTTTGTGCATGTTCCTGATGAGGTGAGGATATTGAGAGTTGGGTATTGAACTATTTGAGCTTGGGGAAGAACACTCATGCTAGCCCAAGAAGTCTCCCATGGAAGAGGAAAAGATAGACGATGAAGCAAGATATCGTATAAAATTATTTCTTGAGGAATCCCTTGCACGAGAGAGGAATGAGGTGATGGAAAACATTTCCCTGATCCTTCGATGGTTTCCAATAGAAATAGAGGAACCTTCAACCAACAGTCACTTTGTAGGTGTGAAACCATTTAAGGTACAAGTTAAATTTGATATTCTTGTATTTGGAGGCCAAATAGATGTTGATTCTTTCAAAAAACTGTTAAGTTTGATAGAGGGTTCTTTTTCTATCCAAAATTATTACAACAGTGAAAAATCACATTCGCACTCCTCAAATC
This sequence comes from Picea engelmannii, assembly GCA_009831015.1. NCBI lineage: Eukaryota > Viridiplantae > Streptophyta > Pinopsida > Pinales > Pinaceae > Picea > Picea engelmannii. The sequence continues at coordinate 23,396 of ML862111.1, forward strand.
CCTTCTCTGTGTCATATATTGGTGGGAGACTTACTATGAGCAACATTTCAAAGATGAGTCTACACTTTTTGGACGAGGACCCACTTGGGAAGATTTTGTTGATTCCCTAAATGATCAATACTACCCTATTGGAAACTATTATGACCAGTACATGACATGGAAAATTATGTACTAGGAGAGAGACTAGACAATGTCAGAGTACAAAAACATCTTCAATACCTTGTGCAAAAATGAGGGTATTATAGAACCTAAGAGAAACCTAGTTCTACAGTACCACAGTGACCTATCCTCACTAGGAGCCTCTTACCAATATGTTGTTAAGATCAAGTGAATTTTAAAGAAAACGAATAAGTGGTATTTGTGTTTTGCAAAACCATCACATCATAAGCATGGTAAATGTGTCCATAACTTCTAGAGAAAAGAATAAATCAAGGATGGAAATCCCCAGGACAACCAGTCTAGGAAACATGTAAAGAAGGGTAACAAGAATTAGAAGAAGGACACTCAAAAGTGTTGAGATTTCGACAAAATTCCTTGGCACAACACTAATGAATGTCACTCCAAATAGTCATTATTTGTTGAGAGGAAATAATTAGAGTTGGATGTTGAATCAGACTCTGATTCATAACCATATAAGTAAAAAATGATCATTAATGAAAAAATTAATGTCACCATTTCTATCACAAAGGTCCATCCAGAGGACCCAGAAGATCCTGAATAATGGGAGAGCCTCTTCCACTCATATATGTCGGTGAAGGGGACCCCAATCCATTTCATTGTTGACATTGGTAGCTAGAAGAACATAATCTCAACAGATGTAATCAATATGTTGAATATAATAATGACGTCACAGTGTCAAACATACACCATCAATTTTTTCATCCAAAAACAAGACATCTACATCGGCCAACAATGTCTCCCGCACTATGACATCAACCACTTCAAAGACAAGGTATTGTGTGGTGTTGTCACCTTTGAATTTTGTGATGTTCTTTTAGGACAACCATGTTGTTTATGGGTCAAGTCCATATAGTGTCATTATTACTTTGGGAGGTCAAATAGACAAATCACCAGAGGAATTCCCAACTATTGTGGTCTCCTTGATAACCATGAAGTAGTGCATAAAGGTGGTCTCTCAGACCAAGATATTTTTCTTCTTTATGGTCTAATCGGAAGGTGAACAAAAGGTTATTGCAACTTCCAAAACCCCTGCATAAGATATCTCTACACAGTAGAAACATGTGGAAAAGATAGTAGAAGAGTTCAAAAACATATTTTCCTCACCTACTATAGTGCCTTTGCACTATCAAGTAAATAACTCAACCTATTTGACACCAAGTGATCCTCTGCCTAACGACCTTGTATATATGATGTAGGTATTTTAGAGGGTCATAACTTTTGACTCAATAATCCATTTAGGGTGAAATTTTATGGGGATTTGGATCTCGAAGAGTTCACTATCATTTCAATATGATCCTTCATATCGGGCCACATTTTGACACATTTTGTAGGCAAAATTCCATCATATAAAGACTCAAATTGGGGTTTTAGTGTTTTTTGGGGATTTTAAAAATTTGTAATTATGAGTTATCTCTTAGTTTATGCACCTAATCAACAAATCTTTTTGACAAATAATGTCTCTCTATTTAGATTTTAGTTCTTAGTTAGTTTTAGAGTCATGCGAGAATTTTCTAAAATTAGTTGCTTTCAAAAATATCAGATAGTAGTTATAAGGGGTTGAACTTCCATTGTAATAGTCAAGAAGGAAAAGGAATAAAGAGACTTATTTTCTATTTTGGTGTGTTTTCATGGTTTTTAGATGATCTGAATTATGGTGAG